>BEXV01000469.1:206649-229347 GCA_003118195.1 Hemicentrotus pulcherrimus | reverse complement strand
AATAACGATAGATATTCAGCTCACTTGAACTATTTAAGGCAATGAATATTCACACGTTCCAAAGATACTTCTTGAATATTCATGATCACCTGAATGAAAGTAATGAATATTCACACGTTCCAAAGATACTCTCTTAAATATTCATGCTTACCAAAACTAAGCCTTTTTGACAAGGCCTCGTGACTCTGGCTAAGCGGCTAAGATGAGTCTAGATACCCCGGCCTTTCGGAAAGTGGGTTTCACTGCTCCGCATGAATTATTCATAGATACATTTTGACTAATCAGAACGGTGATCCAGTCAAACTCGTTTTCGTTCGATGTAGAGGTCAGAGGTCTTAGACCATGTTCGTATTACGTAGAGTTTACTGTGCATGTGTGTCTGTGTGTGTGTGTGTGATGAATACTATGACGTCCGGTGCGAGGATACGTGCGCTGATTGGACGCTACCATTTCGGTAGCGAATTCCAGTCAGAAACAAAGGTTAACATAAGCAATCGAAATCACATTACTAAAGGCTACTTGGCAGCGCTTCTCGCTCTCTCGTTCAGCCGGATTTTCGCGATTAGTCTCGTTTTAGTCACTCGGCGTTAACAGACTAATGGCCTTGTTTAAAGGCTAACCAAAAACTGTAAGCACAAACACTTAAAATTTCCTAAAATCGCCACAGACGCTTAAATATAAAACACCCTGCAAATAATATAAGGTAAAATCCAATCAGCAATCTCTAGTACGTAGAAAATGACATTGTTTTGACTGACCTTGTGCACCTCAACTTTTTCTTTTTACAATTATGGAGAAAAAACTACATGGAAATTTGACTGCGCGCAGTCGAAAATGATGCCTCCGTCATAGAGCAATTTTACAAACCAAAACAGAAGAAATTTTAAAAATTCAAGTTCAATTGTAATCCATTAACAGGTTCTCAGAATATAGTGATTACAAGCAATTTCTCATATACATATATGAACCTTTCATCTTTGACCTCATGTCCCTAAAATCTACTCAGTTCATTGGCTCTGCAAGATGTCCCGAGTTAAATAGTAATCCGTCTGTCAGTTCTAATGAGAATGTGTCCACAAGCTCTGTTTGCATACATAATGAGCCCATGACCTTTGACCTTTGACTTTATGAACCAAGAATCTACTCAGTTCATTGGCACTGCAAGATCCATAAATGATCTAATTTTGGCAGGAATCCATCAATCTGTTCTAATGATAACGCGATCACAAGCTGTTTTTGCATACATAATGAGCCCTGTGACCTTTGACCTTTGAACTTTGACCTCGTGACCCCAAAATCTAATCAGTTCATCGGCTCTACAAGATACATACATGACCGAAGTTTGGCAGGATTCCATCAATCGGTTCTTGAGATAACGCGATCACGAGCTGTTTTTGCATAAAAAATGAGCCCTGTGACCTTTGACCTTTGACCTCAGGACCCCCAAATCTATTCAGTTCATTGGCTCTGCAAGATGTCCCGAGTTAAATAGTAATCCATCTGTCAGTTCTAATGATAATACGATCACAAGCTATTTTTGCATACATAATGAACCGCTTGACCTTTGACCTTGACCTCATGACCCCAAATCTACTAAGTTCACCAGCTCTGCAAGTAACATAGATGACCTAAGTTTGGCAGGGATCCTCTATGTAAAGATCATATACCGCCTCCCTCCAGAAAGAAATTTGCGTTGTATTTAAACCTGTCCAGAAAAGCCAGCTGCCTACAGAAGCCATCTAATTTTTTGTTTTTCTTTTTCGTGACCTTTATAATTTTTGACTGTAATTGAGGATATTAGGTGCCTGTAAATCAGTCGAAACTACACGTAGATACATTACATGTGTCTTATTGAAAATGTGAACATGGTGAATCAACCAATAGCTATCTTCTTTTCGTACACGCTTCTGAAATCTCTCCTCCATTATCTTGTGAACTTGACATGTCACTCATATGGATTTAATACTGGTCGTGTTCTTAAAAAAAAGAACAAAAGAATTGCCTCTCTTAGAAGCGCTTGCCAAGGTGATGCAAGCATATGCATTTCGTCCAGTCGTTGATGGATTTTTACTAAGATATTGTAACGATACGGCTGGCAACAATATACCTGCATTTTCGAAGCTCTTGATCTTTATTGTTATATTCAAACGGTTAATAAAAATTAACAAAATGTTAATATTGCCCTTACCGATCCCAGTGCTGCATTCTATTAGTCCTTGATATCATAATCGTGGTGTAACGGATAGATATGTTCTGTTGTGACATATTTTTTTAATTGCAGTACGTTATTGTCTTTTCAGAGCCACATAAAAAGGTGGGGAGAGAATAAGAGCCAACCGCTAAGCGTAAGTATATACATAGCTATTGCAGGGGGACTGGTGTCATTATAGCACAAGGGGGGCATCGAGTACGAGGAGTGTGAGAGGGTTCGAATCATATACTTTCTGCCTTGCCTTTCCCTTTCTCTTTCTTATCTTTCTCTCTTCTATTTATTGTCTCTCTCACTCTCTCTTTCTGTCTGTCTGTCTTTCTTCTTCTTACCTTCTTCTTCAAAATTGGAATAGAAGGCACTTGTCTCTCACATTTTTATGTGGCTCTGCACAGGAATATTGAAGCGTGAAATGCCCTCCCCCCTCCCCCATCCTGCAAAACAAAAGTGAGGTATGTCATGCCTGCTTATAAGAAAAGGGAGCAAGGACTTGGTCTTTTAAGTGAACCAGCTCTTTTCAGTTTTAAATTAAAAAGTTTGATATAATGTGTTTGCGGTCGTCGATATTGTTTCCGTAATGCGGTTGTATTAAGCCGAAAAAGAGGCGGGCGCGTGTTCGTTTGATAATTGATTGCAGAAAAATTATTAAAGTAAATTACCGCAAGGGTCAACGTTTCCAACATGGAGACACAATGTATTGGTATACACGATGGTCCACTCTGACATCCTAAAGATATTTGGGGTTCTAAAGTTCAAGGGCATTGACGCAAACTTTAAGAATGGTATATGTATTATCAAATCTTCAGAAAAACTAGACTTATAATCCTTATTCACAATCGAAAAAGAAAGTACCTGGTTGTTTTGGTGTAAAATAATGATAATAAAAATGATAATAACTATTTCAAATAATAAAAACAAAAATGAAAATAATAATAACAATAATAATTTCCCACACTCAAGACCACATTCGTGTTTCAAAAATCTCCGGTAAATGGGCATTTTTCGCGCGAGAAAATCCGGCCCAAGAATTGTAAAAATAGGGGGTGTTTTTTACTTTTTACCCGCAGATTTCGGAGAAATTTTAAAAGGGGGTTATAAAATATCTTGAATATCATAAATAGGGGGTACATTGAGCAGTGTTCCAGATTTAGAGGTGTCTCCAAGGCAGGAAAAACCCGCGAAAGGGGGGTTCAGAAATGATGGCAGTCCTGAGGTAGATGTACTTTTAAAGGGAGGAATCAAGCATACACGTACCCTAAATAACACTGAGGTGAGGGGTTACTCAACCCCGGTAATGTAAATGGGTACCTGGCAGGAAATTGTTCCTTTGAATGCTAGATTGCTGTAATGGCAGCCAAGCTAAAGCCAGGGTAATAGTTAGGAGCTCCAAGAGTGTCAAGTCTGACAGCCGTGAGCGCTATACAAGAACTCAATATTATTACTTGAGCGCCTTACAAGAACACACTATTAATAATATCATCACCTTAATACCATTGTCATCATCATCATTACATCATCATCATCATCATTATCATAGTAATCACCATCAACATCATCATCAAAAGGTAGTAAGCAATTTGCGTTATATATTTTTTTCAATTTCCGGGCAAAAACTTAATCTGATCTTTTACCGCTTGTCCGATGTCTGTGCAACATAGCAACAATACCTTGCATGCAACGTGCATTCTCTCTATCAACAATAACAAGATTTACTAGTGACGTACACTCGAAGAAATCATTTAATTAACCGATCAATCAATCACTTTGAATATTTTTTTACGTAAACGTACTACGAAATTAGTATTCTTCAATGAACATTTAAATGAAACAAAGAACTCATGAATTTTTTAAATGCCAGCGAATATCTTGGCCTTGGCATGAATCCAAGTAGGTATCATTTGTTGTTAAGGACGACGTCATATTGTGGTTTATTGAGTATTTCTCCTCAATTCGAATGCAAATCCTTATACAAACAAAAGCAGTACCATAAAATACTACAAATATGTGTTATAACAGGACAGAATTAAACAGGAACGACTATCGTTTAAATGTTTATGTTCTCCTTCTCTCTGGTCACTTTGATTAAGGTCAAATTGAGCAATAACATTAACCTCCTGTCAAAAATTTGAAGTCAGCTCATTTGTTGGTTACCAAATCAACATGGTTGGCAGGAGACGATAAGATATAGGGGTATCATTGGGTTCGAGAGGATACCGCGCTTCACCAGGTGTCCACACGAGTTATTTTACACTCCAGGTATGACCGTGAATTATTTCCCAATTTCTTCCTTAAATCTAATCTTTTTTGCATGAACCTTCCGGAAGTTCCAAAGTATTCTTTACGTTTGCCATTTAACAAACTGTTTTTAATGTAGCAATCCACTTTCGATGTCACAAAGTTTCAGTACCCATGCGTACCGGTCGTCTTGGTAATTGCTATATCAATACTGCCAATGTAAAAGTAGCAACTGAGTAAAGGAATTATGTTATTAATCTTCCTTATTTAGTGAAATTTGCAAGAAAGAGTCAATTAAAACCGAACGTTAAATTGATATCAAGTTTTCTTACCTTTACCTAGTCAAAAACACATTTCCAATGCCTAAAAGTGAAATACATTCAGTACATACAGTCAATTTTCGAAGTACTGAGAAAATTGAATATTCCTAACCTGCATACCAAATTATGATAATCATCATATTAAATGCTAAATGTATTATGTTGCTGATGAGATATATTTAAGATGTTTTAGTAAAACCGAGGGAGTTTATAAATCTTAATTGCCCAAGGCGTGGAAAACCATAATTTCAAGTTCGGAGAGAACAAATGAGAAAACTAACAAACAATAATAGTTATAATCATAAAACAAATGGGGGTTTCGGAAGGCATGAGAAAAAGAAGGAAGAAACAATGTGTTAAATTCAAATCATAATTATTTAATAAATGTAGAGAGATAGAGAAACAAAGGCTATTGCGACGTATTATTATCACAAAATAATTAGTAACACAGAAAAGAAGGTCAGACAGGATATAGTTAAGAAAACTGGATGTCCAGAAAGAGGTTAGGGATGTTTAGAGAGAGAGAGAGAGAGAGAGAGAGAGAGAGCGCGACAGACAGAAAGAGAGAGAAAGAGGAAAGAGAGAAAATACAAGAAAGGAAGTGAACAAAGATAGAGGGAGGGGAGATAGAGGGAACAGAGAGATGGTAAGAAGAGAAAATAGAGAAAATAAGAATGAAAGGGGGAATCAAAGATAGAGATAGATGAGAGGGGGAATAGTATTCAGGTAGGAAAGTGAGATGATCACTTCAAGTCCCGTTATACCTATCAATCAAACTGGACTCTCACTTAGCACACACAGTAGGTGAGCGTTTGGTTTACCTTTGACTCACCTATGTATGGCCCCTTTGAAGTACACCGCTCTAGACTCCACACCTGAAATACCTCATTAGTGCAAGAATGCCAGACCCCTGACAGAACAAACTTAAAATGGTTTTAAAGTGAATGCATTCTCCCCAGTTACAGGTAAACTAGAATAAACTCTCATTTTATCAGTATTTCGTATTTAAATATTTTCGTATTTGACTATCGTTCCTTTTGATTCATAATGTCCTCTTTACACGCCCTTTGTTGCGAAACATCTGTCATCTTCCATTTTTGTGTTCAAAATTACGTTTTCCGTGTATCATTGTCATTTCATTTTGTATCTTACGGCATCAACAATGGCACACTGTTTTGTATAATTCTGTTATCATATATGTGTACAGGTTACCTGTTCATAGTGGATAAGACCATACATCAGCACACATCAAACCTGTACACAAAAACGAGTATCTCACACATTGTGTCAGTGAGTTATGTTAGAAAGTGTGAGAGAGAGAGGGAAAGAGAGAGAGGAAGGGAAGAAAAAGAGGGGAGATGGAGAGAAAGGGAGAGAGGGGGAGAGAGATAAAGAGAAAGAGAGGGGAGAGAGCAATCATTGATCCAATCATAACACAGCTCTCAAATCATATCATGTAATTACTGTCATATCAACGTCAACATTTAATTGAGAGGTGAGATAATCCGATCTCTATTAACACCGCCTTCCATTGAGACGGTATTTTGATACTCAACAGGAAAGAGTGGGAGAAGTAATGATAGCTAGTCGAAGGTTAGTTAGCGTAACCTTAATTTTGAAGTTTTGACAGAGTGCGATACATGCACCGGCTCGTTATCTTGTGTCGGTGGTGGCGGTGTTTTCATAAAGCGCAGGTGTGTTGCGCAGATGCGTCACTAATGAGAGACCTTGTTCATTCTTTGACATGGTTTCACAATTTAGGAAGCTGTGTTCACTCTTTTCAAAAGTGCTAATACACATGTTTATTGAAGTGACCAGAAACATGAATCAAAAGTCACGCCGCCGCAATTTTGCAGCCTCCTTGCGTTTTTTCCTACACCTCACCCCATTTTCTTCAAAGCTCACCGCTGCCAGGCTAATGATCATTCTGTCGTTGTGCCTGTTAGAATGTCTGCTCTCTTTTCGTCATTCAAGGAATTGTTTTCACTTTTTGTATAAGAAATGGAGATGAAATTTGCTTCGTATTTTCTATTGGGTAGTATCGAAATTGCTTTTATAATGTTGCAAATATTATCATAGTTTTTTTTTTGTCTGATCAGGTACCCGACTTTAATCTAAACTGTCGCGATTAATTTGGATAAATCGCGAGTCCTCTAATCAATCTCAAGTTTGCAGTCTGATTGATAACAATCGAAAATAAGTTACAAATAAGTCTTTATAAGACGAGGTCCTGGTCTCAACAAACATGTTCTTCTTTCTTGTAACAGCGAATGAAATGTGAAGTCCTCAAGTAGTCTTTGAAAATTCTCAATTTTCCTCGACAAAGTAGCTTGCTACGCAATAAGTCGCTTTATATACTTGGAAAAGAGAAGACTATTTGGCCCTCCACAGGCTATTTTGTTCGATAATATGAAAATAGCAAAGAAACATCTATATATATTCATCCACGTGGTTACAAGGTGATTATATTTAATGTTTTCATACAAAAATTTGAAGTTACTGCCACTCAATAATTTTTTTTTCAAAAAACACCCAGATAGATTATAAATATATACTTTTCAACCTAATACTATTTGACAACTTTTTGTTCTTCATTACACCAAATACTGGACCGTGTTGCCCAGCTTTTCTGTGAATTCAAGTTTCTTATTTGTCCGATTGCTTTGCAATTGAACGCATCGTTTTTCTTTCTTCGAAACTAATATTAATATTTTCTCTTGTAAACTTATATTCATATATTTTTTTACAGAGACATGAAATTTTATTTAAGAAGTATAGAATTCTTACAAATTGCCTCGCAGTCGTATAAATCGCAGACTTTTAAATGATCAAACTTGACTAGATTACCTGTATCAGTAAATCAAATTGTTAGCTATTATAGTTGTCCTTAATTTAAATTTCTTCCAAAACATGCTACATCTTAGTTTTATGAAAATTCAGTTTTGCATCAATACACTTATACCGAGTGCGCTCATAAACTGGCCCAGCCAAACTAATACGTTTTAAAGGCATTTGTTCACATTTCTCTTCAATACTAGCCGTCAATGTATGATTAAACATAATACCCAGGTCATACAATGAGGGACTTTTTCAAAACCTTCTTTTAGATAAGATTGAAACATCTACTTTAAATGGACATCACACGTACACACATACACTTATTGATCACATGACCACTTGTCATGTAACTCCATACCCCCACACCCTCGCACTCACACTCATGCACACAACATACGGTCCCCTTATTTATATATAACAAGATGAAGAAATTGACGTATTGATGTCGACATAAACAACCGTTTGTAATTGCAATTCATGTCATAACGCTTTATCCACATTGGCGCTTATTAAATAAATGATTTTTCACACAGTCATTAAAGCCTCATCGGCTTTTTTTTTTCTCATACATATTAATCTTCATATTCGTTTACATTATCATCTGTTTTCATGATTTATCCAGGATGGGGTAACTATAGTTGAATTATTTTCAATTAGGACATCATAAGTGGTCCTGTTTCACAATAGATTAGTGCACTTGCATATAATAACTCCCGTAGTAGAAAACAATAACAATATATAAATATATATACGATTTTGTTTTATTTCATATTTTCTGAACTCACATTTATCAATGCGAGATCTTCGGCAGACTATACGTGCGTGTGGGGTCCCCGATTACAGCGTCAAATCCATTCATAAGGATAAACATACTACCGCTACCCCATCGCAGGGGTTATGAAAATATTGATATAAATTTGATATCAAAACGTCGGGCTTTGTTAAGGCTATCTGTGTGTTCCTCCGCCAATTCATCATGAAAAATGAGAATATGGAGAGGAGTTATTTGGAGCATAATGGCTGGCTCTGAAACGGAAGAAACCGTTTTTCACTGTTGGGAAGTAAGTGGTGGTGTGTGGCGAAGGTTAACAGGGGTGGCAAAAACAAGTTCTTTGTCAAGACCTCGGAAATTATCCTCAGCACACACAATTGAAGCATGCAGCTATTCAAACTCCAAAATTGTATCCGCTCGTGCTTCTTATGTGAGACAAATGCAACACTGATAGAATGACGCGCATAATGTCTTCACCTGAAATTAATCGTACTATTTGCTGAAAACATAACCTTTGCAGTTCTGGCAAATCATTCCAATCGTGGGAAATAAAAATGGCAAGTTTGAGTTTATATTTTATACCATCATCTTCAAACTTGGATACGAAATGTGCATTTACAAAAGAGGTTGTGGTTATCTGGGTAAAGGTAACTAAAGCAGAATATTCCGTTGATAGTAATAATGATAAAGAAAATCGTCAGTTTTTGTTTGAGATGATTTCCGTTTGTGACAAGTGCAATACGGGAAATCGTCCTTACTAACAATACTTCTTCAAGACAATATATGAAACATAATTATTTTTTTTAAAAGCAAATAATGAAATAAAAGCTTTATTTGATGTAGAGTTTAATAGTACATGATTCATTGGTCCCTTGTTTTGCTGACTGGATAGAGGTAAATTTCAGCACAGTGAGAACGGAGTCTTTTTTTTTTTGAGCGATTATCTCAGCATAAAAACACGATATAAATTGTTATTGGTGAAGAGATATCATGTCGCCTTCAATTATCATCATGATGGAGTCCTGCACCGTTAAAAATCAGGAGGAAAAATATGAAAAATTGGAACAAACAGGATCAAGCCACCCAGGTAGATGGGTCAGAGGGAATGGTGAGGAGATGCTCTCCGTGCTGCGCTTCGAACCGCAGTAACCTGCAGGCTAGGGCTGGAAGGTATGGTAGAAGGGCAGATTTAGTGTTTTTTTTTTTGTTGGGTGGAGGATGGGGAACAGAGGCGAAGGTGGTGGAGATAGTGGTGGTGGTGGTGGCGGATATGTTGATGATGATTAAGATAAGGATGATAATGATGATGAAAATAATAAGGATGATGGTTATGGTGATTATAATGATAGCGCTTAGAGACTTCGGTGGTAAGCCCTTTATAAGTAACGTTTTTATTATTTATTACTACTATTATCATAATGATGATGACTTTGATGATGATGATGGTGATGCAAATTGTGACAATGATGATGGTACGTATGGAGAAAATGAAATAGTTGAAGGGACGGGGTATTTTTGCTGACATCAATTGATGTTTTTAGCTTTTGTGACACGTATAGAGTCTTTCAAAATATGATATTAAGTTGTTGGAGTTCAGTACTGTCGTGGTAGTGGTAGTGGTAGGTGGAGTTGAGGTAGTGGTGGTGATTTTCTTTTGATGCTGTAAATAGTGAGAGTTATCATTACGATGATGCTTTTGATGGCATATCAAATTAAAATAGAGTGTCGAATAATGATAATAGTCATGAGCGCTATACAATAACCTAATATCATCCTTAATTGCTCATCCTTATAAAATGGGAAATTAGTGCAGTTACGTTAATAAATACGTTATTAATACGTGAATAAACAGGCTACAGTAAAAAAGAAGGGCTCGAAAAAAGGGATAATCGACTTATTAAACAAGAACATGCAATTTAATTAAAATATGAGCTAAAGAGAAGAAAAGAGGAATAAGAAGTTCGAAAAGGACATCGATGCATATCAATATGTAGGGATATATAGATGCTATAAAATGCTGGTACAGGTATTGCTTCAGATAATCTGTCAAACTATAACCTATACTCGAAATGACCTTCACCCTCCTCCCCTTAATATTAGAGCCCCCGATCCCCTCTACCCGATTCAAATCATCTTCCACCCGGTATCTAACCAGATTAGGCAATGAAACGCTTCCCATTCTATTCTGGAAAAAAAATCTCTCTCTAAAACAAACACAAACAATCTCTGATCATATCCCCTTCAAGTCTCAAAACAGACAGCTCTTTGCCTTATTAGTGGGCAATAAAGTTTCAAGCTGTAATTCGCCCCGCTTTGCTATTTGGCGGAAACCCCGCGGTTTTCAAGCCAACCCGCTGCGCTAACAGGCCTTACTCTCAGTCGGGCAGGGTATCAATATTACCCGCGCTATTACCTTTCGTGTTCTCCTCTCACCGATGTACTTTATATCAAAGAACCAAAGTACATTCAGTCATCCTCCTTTCCCTGTCATAATATTGTTTTTTCAGTCACAGAGAAACCTTGTTCACATGTTCTAATGTAATCACATGCGATGTTTGTTTCCGCTAGAGTATTAGCCGTGCCGAATATAAGTAATTTCATATCTAAATAATAGACAATATCGGCAAAAGATTTTTGTTTGTCTTTTTAAAACCTCGTCCATGCCTTTGAAAGATACGTGTTAATATTCTAGTTGTGTGCCTTCTTATATGAAGACCTTTCTTGATCTATTTAAGTTTTTTATTTTTATTTTGGCTGTTTAACTGTATACCTCGCCCTCTATCTTTAGATTCTGCTTTCTAATGAGACACTCCCGCTCCAAGTAAAGATAAAATGTTCCATTTTAACTTCGAGAGTGGGTAGGATGAACAGAAAGAGAAAGGTAGAGGTTGGGAGAGAAATAGAGAGAGAGAGAGAAAGAGAGAGAGAGAGAGAGAGTGAGAGAAGGGGAATAAGAGATGAAAAGGAGGTATATGAGCAGAGGGGTACAAGGTGTATATGACAGAAAGAGAAGGGGGATTGACAAGGCATGTGTAGCCCTAGACTATGTAGACATCAGATCGAAATAGACCGCCAAGAGAGTACCCCATCGTAAAGTAGGCGGGGCTAATTACACTCTTGGTTCTAACACGGAAATGGGATTCGATTCGGAAATAGCCGTTGACTTTCTTTTGTAAACCCTCAATTAATAAGATTCCGACACATTCCTATGAACTGTATCTCGGTTGCTTCGGATCTCTCGCTCTCTCCTATCATATATTCATTAGTAATTTCTCGTTTGTCTCAACTTAAGTTTGAGGGGTCGATGAGTTTGGACTTTGACTAAAAGCAAACTTTTATTGATTATTATCGACTTATCAAACTTTCTGATGCAAGTATTCGGTGGTCGATTTTTACGTTTCCATGACTGTTAACTCATTTTGAAGAAAGTTCTTAATCAAATCCTTTTTTCAAAAACACAATTAACAAACTTATCGTTACCTTTTGAAAAATTATTTTATTTAAAGCCATGCAAGTTAGTGGATCGAGCATTAAACCAGGTGCGGGTGTCTTTGCCATCGGCACCTCACTTCCCGGCTACCCGAGCCTAGCGGGCGCGGACGTGCCGCGTCCGAGCTTAGCCGCTATTCGCCACACACCTGCCGCGGGAGATGTTGCCGAGTTGCCTCATGCAGCCATTCCTCGGGTAAACAACCTCGCTATTTTGTTACCAAACTCGACTTTAAAAACATCAAGAAGTGAAAAATACGCAAACTCATTTATTTCAGACTTAAAGTCAGGTGCGGGAAGTACAACCATGAAAAAGTGCGGATTTTCAATTGATGATATTTTGCATTCGTCATCGCGGCAGTCGTCGCGATCATCTTCACCACCGCAACAGAGATGTTTGCCATCGCCGGAACTTAGGCGGAAAAGTCCTCCGGATAATGCTATCTGTCCAAGAAGTCAACCAACAAACATTGAATTCTTTGCAAGACTTCAAAGCAAGTTTTATCAAGATTTAAAACTTAATGGACTGCAACTGTCGTCTTTGAGGCCATCTTCCAACGCGAACCTGTTTTCTTTGTCTGGTAAGTATTTTGTTAAATCTCTGTATATTTATGACATTTAAAAACAACAAATCATGGGAACTTGAGAAAGTCGACCATTAGAAATCTAAAAGGAATTGTAAGAGGTACACAAATGTGTACTCAAACTCGCATGATCATCATCTTCATCAAGATCATGATGATGATGACGATGACGATCATCATTTCATTGATATTAATGACCATCGTCATCCTCCCCATTCTCGTTATTGTTACAATCATCACCGCTAACGTCATCCAAGATCTTTCTCTAGTTTTTGTTGTTGAAAAGTGAGTACTGCTAGTAATACAATTATGATGATGATCTTGATGATTAAAATAGTACTTCTGATATAGTAGTTGTTGTTGTAGTAGTAATGGATGTATTAGTAGAAGTAGTAGTAGTAGTAGTAGTTGTTGTTGTATTAGTAGTAGTAGTATTAGTTGTAGTTGTAGAAATGATAATGATAATCATTGTAATTATACCGCGAATCTTCAATATACATGTTATTACGCGCTTTACTATAATTATATTACTAACACATTTATACTGATCATTGATAATGAAGGATGATTTTTTTTTACGGAATTATGTTAATACTCTAATCATGTCCCTACTTAGTGTTAAACCTTCCCTCGCAATTTAATTGGAAATGAAAAATACTGTTGAAACATCTTTTCACATACCACCAAGAGGTCTTTCCGAAAAAAGCAACACATGGGAACCAAACACGTACTAGTATTTTATATCTAGTAAACCATTTCTTACAGTCAGTACGTGATTCCTTGCAATACTATATCATTCAATTCATGCAGTTCTATCTCATTCAAAGTCATAAAAGTGTTTAATTAAATAATGACTTTAATCATTTTTACTTGAATTCATGAAATTTAACAATGTCACATAAAGTTCAAGGAAGTATATTCAGAATTTCTCATAATATTCCGATTAACGCTTATGAATTGCGATTGAATATTGCAACTTGCACTAAAATAAACCCCTTTTATACAACAACACTATCAACAACTGCAATTACTACTATTTATTAGTTCTACTAATTTTACTAATATTACTACTATTTAAACACTGCAGTACTTCTACTACTACCTCTATATAGTTTCATCGTCGTCATCATCATTACCATTACGATCAGCAACATCATCATCACCATACCCTATATCCTCATCCTCATCATCACTTACATAATTAGCATTATAATGACATGATAATGATAATAACAAACTTATCAACCTATATATTAACAAAAAAGAGATAATAATACCAGAAATCAATATAAATGTCAGAGCCCTCTTGTGAATCAATAAAATCAAGCAGCGGGTAAATGTTTATCTCAAGATAAGAATCTTGATTTGAGCATTTCAATCCAGTACTATTATTATTAACAAATTTAACCCTCAAACGTAAACAATTGTATAAAAGGCGAATCCCCTATTTAACACACGACCAATCAATTGACTCAGAATGATTCGTTAATCATTTTTAGGATGATTCAAAATTTCAAGGAAATACAATACCATGGTATTCATATAAGATTCATCATAGAAGTGGTCTTTCTTAAAAATGAAAGCATATCTGACATTGCCTATAAATGGTTTAATTTAAAAATGCCCCCTTTGATATAAGAATTGTGTAAATAAATCCAGATTTTTACTAGATAATCTTATCTCCCTTATTGCTGGTTGAAGTACCAACAAGTTATTTAAAACATTTTAAGGAAACAAACATAGACATATGGGCTGATAATTCTTATCTTCTAAATTTGCGTTTGAAATTAAAGGAAAAGGATGTGCATGTTATAACATTGGTTTACATCTAAATATCAGGCTATAGTTCATCCAGACGTTGGACAAAGCCCTCCTCATAACATTTCCATTCTCTTCTGTCTCTAGCTGTCCTAGTCCAAGCGGCCGTCCCATTGGTTTACATACTGGCTCACAAATATACAATAAATGCAATTTATATCTTGCTGTATTACTGTTGCAGTATTCTTTAAGTATTATAAAGGTATTCCTCGAGGACACAAAAGTCCTGCCAACATCCCTAGCTTCACAATGCCGGTTTTCATTCTAATTGATCAAATTCTTTTCGATGATTAAGATGTTCCTTCTTTTTGAGAATCTTGAATCTAGAATATGCTGAGTAAAAATAAAACACTTCTAGTTTAACCATTACATTCATAGGAAAACACTCACGTTAATTTTGATTTATGATATTTCTCACGCACAGAACATGTTCATGAACTACAATATACACAGAAAACAGATACAATATTTAGTTCAATATTTCAAACTTTATCATTCTTACATTGCAGAAGAATTACCAAATTAACTTGAAAAACATGAACAGATTCAGATATAGTGCCTTTCAATAAATATATGTTCAGTTTCTAAAAGGAAATATTTTTACATCTGATACCAGTAGTGAGTAAAGTTGCTAGAAGATGAATATATTTTGTATTTGATCTATTTCGAGGTAGGTACAGTGAACACCAAATTCAATTTAGGCTTTTAAGTTTTTAGTTTGCTTAACCTTTTTTGTTGTTCAAGGAGTACGTACAACCGGGCAACGCTTAATTTTTTCTACACATTTGCAATTCAATAATTTTCCACAAGAAATTTCTTTGGGATATGGTTTATTATGTTTAACACTGAAAATGCTAGAATATATTATTCTTTATCCTTTACCGTCTCTCAACTTTCTCGTGGTGAGTTTACATCCGGGCATTATGACCTAATCAGAAAACGCCATTTGTATTGTTATCATCGTGAACAGTACATGACAGGCCCTTTTACCCCCTCCCAAAGTAATGCCACCCATTTTCCGTCATTACTGGTATATCATCCTTCCTCATTACCAATCCATTATCCATCTAATTGGATAATTGACTGGGCTAGGAAATTGCCCGGACCTACTTAAGAGTGAGATAGTAATACTATAGCCCTTTCCCTGCAGCCATATTGTTTTGTCAGAAGAGTTAAGGTAATGAACTTTGACGGGATGGGCGGGTAACGTCGTCTCTTTCCGCCAGAGTTCTAGGCGAATAGCGTACCAATGCACTGCTGCAAGATATACAGATGCAAGCCCTGTTGTCATTAGGATAATTTGGTTATTTTAAATCACATCGTGTTATGTCTTGTGAAAGCATCTTTATTAAATGTTAAAAGTATCTTTTCAACAAAGGCATATTAATAATAACAAATAAACGTGTTTGTATGTCACATAACACGCATTATCTTAATTATCTTTACACTTTTTAGAACATAATTGGTTTCATTACTGTGAAATCTTACAAAGTGCTAAATAGAATTATTTTTTTTCTTTTGAAATTTTCATATGTTTCTATATTCGTAAGGTATTTCCGGCAAGTTAGTCCATAAATCCATGGCTGCAAATGAAAATGACCTTTCCCCATAAAATGTTGTCACAGTTTATGAGATATAAAAAAAAACAAGGACTTTTATATTATTATTTAAACTAAACAGGAAGGTATATTCGTCATTTCTTGTCATGTGATTGAAATATTAAATTATAAACAGAGATACATAGTGTCAACTACAATTAATAGTCATCTATTTCTTATTGAATTTCTTCATCTCGCCCCGCACACGTCACAGGATATTTGACCAATAAGCGTTTAGTCAATCGCATGACGTCCTGTAATCAACATCCAAAGAATGATAATAGACACAAATTAGAAAGATTCACGCTCGCACTTACAGATGCATTATTTCCTTTGGACAAACATACTACGCCGGATGATCTTTTCATATTTGAAATTATGGCACCTGCCCGGTCTATTATTTCAAAGTGGCCCGAGGCATTGGCCTAAAGATAGATAAGTAATTGGAAACAATTCCCGGCTTCGGAAATATAAACACAGGTGTTTCAGCCAGGCCTAGATATAATAAAATGGAAAAATATGAAAGGGGTTTAAAGTGAATTTGCTCTTCAAGGGTTGTGGGGCAAGTGATTTTGACAAACATGACAAATAGACCATTGAGTTACTGACCGACTGGTGAGTGCCTTCTAACCTATATATCGCAAGAGAAGTAATACACATACGGCATTGCAATGCATGATTAAACTTGAAATGTGATAATCTGAATATGGAAGGGCGTCTGTATTCATTGCACAACACATATTATGTTTACTATGTGTATTGATGCCAGTAGAGAACCCCTTCAAACATAAAATAATGCTTTTGCAAACAAGAGTGCAGTAAAACTCCTCCCACATACACACCCCTTCACTCATCCACCACACACGCACGCTCACACACGATAATCATTATGGCGCATGGCGTTACAAGTTGAGTCCAATCGGGGCGAAGGGCACGATATGCAAAGAGGAAAAGGGCTTTTCTAAGAAAAACGGTTGAACTCAAACAGCATTTAATCGAACTGCCGTGCATATGGTGGGCAGGTTTAGAAAAATCGGGGAACACTTTTCTTATTTGTACACGTGGGACCCAGCGAGCTGCGGAGTAAAACCCGCCGAACTCATGGGGTGGCAGCGGCACGCTTGTCGCCTATCGCTTGAAAGAATAGGCGCGCGCCGAGAAGTTATTCATAATAAAAGTCAGATCAATGCGATATAAGTCGGTCATTCAAAAGCAATGAGAATTTAGTTTGAGGCAATTAGTTTGCCAATCATGAGGTCATTACTTTGCCAATCATATTGTCTTGAAAACAAGTTCACCTAATCACTTTAGGTCGACCTTTGTTCGAACTTCTTAACATTACATTCAGAAGTGATTGTCATGTTTGGATGTTCTACACACAAAACAAAGCGTAAAACAAAATACAAATATAGATTTGTGTTCACAAAACAATTGTTTGTTGTCTTCCTGCATAATCATTTATCTTTTCCCCTCGAAACATTCAAAAGCGCCTAGAAAGAGTACTTCTCTCTATCCACTCTCCATATCAACCACGGCAATAAAGCTTCATCGAACCTCCTAATTACTTNCCCCCCCCCCCCCATCTATCCATCTATCCATCTTGTCACTCAATGGTAGTATTCTAATACACACATGGTTGATTTGAAGTTTCGACTATTTTTTTCCAAAATAATGTTGAAATTTCCAACACATTGACCTGTATATGCTTTTACTTTCAACTCCGAGACCAGCATCGCCCCGGATGTGCTTTACATCGCGGACCGCATGATGGTAATTAACAGTGACACGTTAATTGAAAAATACCAGTTGGCGGAGCCTTACCGTCTCCCTACAAGTTTATAATGTCTGACATGTGTGTTTCTCCTTAATCTTAGAGTTAGCTTTTCTCGGAAAATGGGTCGCCATTCCATAAAGGGATAAAGGAACTTTATAGGTTAATTGTATTAAACGAGGATTGTATTATATACGTATCAACATATTGATTTATAAATGCTATGTATTATTTTTAGGAAAATACGTGAAGTTCTCCATCTTATATCATTTATAATCATGCATCGTTGTATTTTCAACTCTTTATTAAGTCAGTACTTCTTCTTGAACGAACCTGTATTAAATTGATGAACTTGCATCGACAATTTAAGTCCGAAATGGTTTTCTTACTACAGTTTAGGACGGCAATGTGAATTAGAATCATGTAGATGATATAGAAAAACCGAAGTGTGAAAGAGAAAAAGTAAATAATGACAGAGAAGATAGATAGTGGGATGGACTGTGTAAATATATGTGTGGGTATGCGTTTGTTGTACGAGAGAGGAGGAAGAGGGAGAGAGAAAGAGAGAGAGAAAGATAGAGAGAGAAAGTGGTGCTATAAAATACAAATAATAATTAAAGCAATTGAAATAAAAAATCTTTGAGAGTAATTTTCTTCACTATAACCGGTTTCAATGTTAATTCTGAAATTCCTAAAATAGAATTGAAACCGGTCATACCGAAGAAGAGAACTCTTTAAGATAAATATTTCAATTGCTTTAATCATTATATATATTTATATACCCCTCGAAAAAGGTACCCCTCGTAAACTCAATTATCATGGATCATATTTCTCTTGTCATGGCATAACCAGCGCTGTAACCGTGAGAAAGTGTGTGTTTATTTGTTTTTGAAATGATATACCAATGTTACGTTTTGTCAGTCATTGAAAATTAAAGTGTTGGTTCACTTTTAGTGGTATAGATTTAACTTATTGAATTATTTGTTATACACCTGTATCTTCATGTTTATTTAGGACCCTCTCTCTGTCTCTCTCTCTCTCGGGGAAGGGGGTGATAAATTCGATGAGAGGGAGAGCGTGGGAGAGGAGGAAACCAAGAGTAGGAGAGCAAAAAATGAGGGGAGGGGGATAGGGTAAAAAAAAACATAAAGACAGGGAGGGGCGGATGGAGAGAAATGCCTTTGCAACTTGAATCTGATCGCGTCTCTCTAAGGAAATGAAGAGAGAGAGAGAGAGAGAGAGAGAGATTGAAGACGAAGAGACTTGAAGAATGTTTGGACCCCACAACAGGGTAAATAGTTTTGTTAGTGTTGGAAATGATTTTTCTATAAGCGTACCACCCTCTAGCCTAATGTCATTTTTGAATCGCAGCACGCGGCTGGCTCTGGAGCATCGAGCGGTATCCTGCTGAGATGAAGCGGGGAGGAACTTGGCTTTCCTCTTGTCATTGTAGGTCTGTTTCAGAATTACTCGCAAGGATCCTGAGGACAGGACAATTTGAACTACTAAATTCCTGTCATTTCTTATGTTTCTTGTAGTCAGTTTTTAGAAATGCTTGACACGGGGGAGTTATTGTGACAATGTTTAAAGAACACTGTCATGATAACTCCTCCGTGTTTCAATTAAGATCCCCCCCCCACCACCACCATGCCTGCTCACCACACTCTCAATCTCCTCCCAAAAGAGCCTCTTGACCGACAACGAGATTAACTCCTTGAATGTTACATTATTTACCCCAGTGATTAACCGTTTTCTACCCTACACTGTTATGAAGTTATTTTTGCTTATTAAAATTTGGATTAAATGATTTGACTTAGGATAATCATTGTGAACCTCTTATGCAATCTTAGGCTTATTTTCTCATCTATTTCAGTTCAATTGTGTATGTTCCTTAAGAGAGGAAGTATTAATAACTAATATAAACAAGCAAACAAAAAACGAGAGCCTCACGCCAAGACTCATCGGCATGTCATACCAATGCATACTGACGTCATGAAGGCAGTGCTTGTACTTCAACGCATGCATGACACTGCCCACGCACAGCGCCACCACCCGTGTGGCCTGAATAGTATTATTATCCTAAATAATGCATTTAATTGCAAGGTATCATTTATCGCAATTACTATCCCGCCGAAGCGCCACGCTTGCACCTGTTTCATTTCATCGCCTTTAATTTACTAAGTCTAATTCATCTCGATGGCATTAAATGTCACCGCAAATTCGAAGCAATTAAACAATTAAAACGCCTGTATCAGTATAAAGTCTTTTATGTTTAATGTCATCTCATGTTGAGTAATTGAGAGTATTTCGGACATACGCCTGTCAACAGTAGTATATAACATATTCTCATAATGAAAGTAATATTTAGGGTAACATTTATAAATAGATATATATATAGAGAGAGCGAGAGAGAGAGAGAGAGAGAGAGACAGACAGACAGACATTTCACATTAAATCAGATTGGACTGAGTGATAGTGATAATGACGCAACCTTCCTCCCAGTCATGCTCAGAAATCAACTAATTTCATATAATTTATATAGGTCTGTTCTACATGTATTACAATTACACCTACGTTTATAGTACGCTTAGCCAAGCCTGCTCAAAGTACGGAAAGCATTCAAATAAGTTGGTCTACCCCTGGGTTGAGAGTGGCAAGAAGATTCATCAGGACTTCAAAGCGTCCAACAACAAACGATGATTGGGGTGAACATATTCTCTAGACCTTATGATATTCTGTGATCACTTTGTTTTGTTATTTCTTCGAAAGGTGGCAAGTAGTTGCTCTCGTGATAGTGCAGCTACACATCCTAAACGTTTTGCATCAGTAAAAATTGTAATACTGGACCATTTCTCTAGTGTATACACTAAAACCGGTTTCCCGTGAATAATTTAGTTTCGATTTATTTATCAATTCCAGATGGATTAGCTCAGCTCTACTCAACGGCCAACCCGACAGCCGCTGCCTACTATCACTCCCACCACCACCAACCCCGTCATCACCCATCATCATTATCACCTAGCAACCACCATCCTCATTACGGCCATCATCCGTCCCACCTATACCCCCACCATGGAGCACATCCCTCACTGGGCGTACCCATACCAGTACCCGTCTATCTGAGGGGCAAGTCCCCGGCGGTGTCGCCTGCAGAGGCGGCCAGGGCGGCAAAAAAATGCAGACGGAGTCGCACAGTCTTCACAGAACTTCAACTGCTAGGGTTGGAGAAAAGGTATGTGAGACTTTCAAATTGCGTTTCCTCTAAAACAATAATGAGCAGAGAACACAAACAACAAAACACACAACGATTGAACATCAAGTACACACCTAATCGTCGAATACACTAGGATTTATGTGATAACACTGGAGACCAACATGAAAGAGAGAAATAAAATTAAACTAGTGAATGTATAGGTAAATATTTAATGAAATCAATATATAAAGTAAACACATGAATACTCATGAACAAGTAAAATAAATGATCAAAACAAAGCAATACATAACAAAATAAATGGATATATGTATATTGACCCACATATACAACAATGATGAATAAGCTCAAAATTGCCTTACCCGGAGTCGAAGTCAATTACAGAATAAAAAAGTGACACAAACAAAACCCGAAGTCCGCTTCCATTGTAGCAACATTAATCAATAACATTCATATTATTTTCTTTTTAATTGTCTTTAAAAAAAAATAAAAAATAACATTGATGCTTTTCGTGTATTTCGATACTTTTCTTCCACTTATCTCCATATTTTGTGTCTCCTATTCCATAGGTTTGAGAAGCAGAAGTATCTCTCCACCCCCGATCGGTTAGATCTTGCAGAGACCTTAGGGTTGAGTCAACTACAGGTCAAGACTTGGTATCAAAACAGAAGAATGAAATGGAAGAAACAGGTCAGTTTAAAAGAATCTCAAAAACAAAAAATCTACATTTAGTTAGTCCTACTATTGGAAGAACTATGAGGCCTTTTTAATGATAGCGCTTTTACAAATTATCCCCCACAAACCTAAATATCTTTTTGACATGGAGAAGTCAATTTTAGAATAACCACTGCCACTCTGGATGTGTTTCATGACTCCCTATGTTTGCCGTCTTGAAAGGAATGTTTCCACTTGTGTACAATCACGATTATAGAATATTTCGATGGTCATGATGGTTGTGAGCGTATCCAACATTCGTCTCGATTCATTTTACAAATGACCTTTATCTGCCCATGCGCAGATACATGTAGTATTTCCGAAGTGGCGTATTTAATTTGATCCTTTTTCATGAATTCGTATGGTATCTTTAAAGTTTAAGATACATGTAAAACGTATATATTTAAGAAGGAAATTAAGATTGAAATAAATATATTTGACATACCTTGATGGGATGAATCAGGAAAGCTAGCAATTAGTTCATTTCCAGTAGGATATATAACCATATGCCTCATATTATTCAATATTTGATGAACATTAATGATTATGGCAGCCAAATTAATTTCCCAGAACCTTCGGAATTTCCACTCTGTACATCGTTATCGGATTAGGTGTGACAGTGGTTGACATTATTTTATTTGTTTTTTTTCTCTCTGGTTGACTTTTAGGTGATGCAAAGTGGTCGACAGGAGCCCCCAACCAAACCCAAGGGGCGACCCAAGAAAAGTGACATCACGGGAGAGAATGGCGCCATTTCCCCGGCCTGTTCCCCAGGCATTGACCATGAAGAGTTATCTAACATATCAGATGAGGAAGAGATAACAGTCTCTGATGCTATGAGTTCATATGTCAGCCAACAAAATTCGACCTCAACGCATGAACCTTTAAGCTCATTTGCATATGCAACGTCATCGTCTTCCTTTCAACCCTCAGCTTTGACTACATAGAATGAGAATCACACCTTTAATGTACAATGGCCCTTTAAAGACTTTCTACCTTAATATTTATAATTATGCAAGTAAGAATGTTACAATTGACTCGAGGATAGACAGATACTGTATGATTTAAGTCATATACATATAGTAATACTACAGTGTAGTCGTAGGTCTCTGATTCTGTGACCGGCGAGTGAGGGGAGG
>BEXV01000469.1:189439-199662 GCA_003118195.1 Hemicentrotus pulcherrimus | reverse complement strand
CCCCCCCCCCCCCCCTTCAGAAAAAGAAGTGTCAGTGAGCCCGGTTTTGTAGATGATGGTTGAGGAAAGGGGAAGTGTCTTACCGAAGCAATGAAAGATTTTGCCGGATCGTCTGAAGCACCAACATTCTTGATGAGATCCCGGCACTGGATTACAACCTGAGGGGTCAAAGGTCAAAAGAAATGATAATCATCATTTTAATAACGATCATTTATGATAGCAATAACAATAGCAATGGTAGAGCTACCACTTCTAATACTCATAATATCAATTAAAACACTAAATGTAACAATAACAATATTGATAATAATGATAATTATAATAATGATAACAATCATAATAATAGTAATAATAATGATAAACGTTATTGAATATAATCATTTATCATATCCGTCTGTAAGTAAAAAAAAAAAAACACACGCTTGCTACATTTAAATTATGAAAACGATAAAGTGATGACAAATACAATAATACACACGTTTAGTGTCATTTTCGGGGTAATATATTAAAGAATACTTTTTGAGCTTCAACAATTTAAATTCATGTAATATTTGACATTTCCAAATGGAGCGTTTAATCTCATCATGACGAGGCTCGTTAATAAATGTCTATTATATGCTTTAGAAAAAAAGAAAAAAAAAGTTGCAAGACTAGATGGTGTGGATTACTCTGCATCCTTTTAACGACCTTCTCAAGGAAACGATGCGTAAAATGACTTCCCCATATATCCCTCAATTATCTTTTCTGTTTCGCTATGGTTTCGTTGTACTATAACTACTACTACAACATCTACTACTTCTATTACGACTACTTCTTTATTGGGAAACGTACATATGAATTATGATTGTCGTTGCGGAATGATTTAGCATGCATGATAACATGTGCCTTGGTTTAGTGGTTCATGCACTTGATTGCTAATGCAAGGCTTTAGGGTTCAAAACTCAGCCCGGTATTTACGCCCTTTGGCAAGAATTAAAGCCACATTCCCCACTCTCGACTAACGATGTTAGATGGGTACCGGGTAGCATGACAAATAAAAGTCGTTTGCAGTTTGTTCAGCATTGCGTCAGTAAAAATGGCGTATCGCTGGAATGTTCATCAGGGAGTCGAAATTCTGCGTACAATGTATGCGGACAAACCGGAATCGGTTAACCGGGGCAATAAGTGGTAAAGCGCTTAGAGACATCATCAATATAGTGATATATAAACACAGAACATTAAACCTTGAACTTAAGTAGAGTGTTTAATATAAATACATTTGAACGGTAATGAAACAAGAACCACGTGACCATGATGAGGTAGGGTAGTGCATTTTGATTTATCCATCAACATGTCGCAGCCAAAGGCTGAATTGCATGCATGATTTACAAATATTTGATTGAAAACATCGTATTTACAATTCGTTATTTAAAAATAATTCAAGATCATTAAAAAAAAAAATCATTTATTGCATACAAAAATATAAACATGTGGAGATGAAAAACCAATTAATGAATACCAGGCAAGAGTAAAACGCAGAAACAAATGGAATAAAGTTGTAAAGGGAAAATGAGAAGCAGCAAAATAACGAATCAAGGGAAGGGACGTTGAGGGAGACAGAATGGATAAAGAAGGGGAGAGAGTGGAGAGAGAGTGGAGAGAGAGAGTGGAGAGAGAGTGGAGAGAGAGAGTGGAGAGAGAGAGTGGAGAGAGAGTGTGTGTGAGAGGGAGAGAGGAACACGAACACAAAGCTGGTATAACATAATGCAAATTAAATATGTCATGATGACAAGAAAGAAATGTAACATGAGCAAGTTTCAGACTGGTATCAAAGATGTGAATAGCTCATTATGACCAATGAAATAAACATACAAATTAACAGTTCCATGGTGAAATTAGAGAGACAGTGGATGATTGTAATGAAAATCAATTTGTCACACCTTCAGATCTTCTCAAGGAGTACGGGGTGATCAATTATTGTTAGCAGATTGTACAACCCTGTCAACCTTGTATCGATGTTATGTCATATATGTACATCTTAAGCAATGAATAAAAAAAAACATCCGACTTTGCGTGTATTTATCTTGAACTTCGCTCGATTTGTAAACCTTGGGAAGTGTTTATCCCCAGTCTGACTCACAGCAATCAAATCTCGGTTTCAAGTTTAATTAACAGGAATCGATTGAACGTTCCCGCTCCTCTTATTTCATTTTATAAGGTCATGTATATTAGGTTATATCAGTTTCTTTTGAAAAAAAAATGATGACAAAATGATAGAGTTGTCAATGTTTGATCCAAAATGGTGACTGTATTGATCTCAACTTTCTGTTTTTTTTTCATGTATATATTTGTCGGATATTTTCTGATGGTCTTCTGCTTCCTGCCAAGCCAACATTCTCAAAGTATTACACCCTCCCATTCAACGTGAGGTGGCAATCTTAAGCATCCATTCACATTGTCAACATATCAATCATAAAGACTCATGAAGACTTCTCTTTTGCCTTCGGATTTAACTGAAAATATTCATAAAATCGAATCATGTCCAACATAAGTCGTGTATTTTTTAAATATTGCTTGTAAACTTCTTTGAAATGCTAACCGTCCAGACATACCGCCCTCGTCTGGTTGTACGATCTAATTTTATAATTTACATTGTTTTCTTCCCGTCTTTTGCTATTGTACCCATTCCAAGACAAATATATCGTCTTATTAGATAAAACCATGTATAAATACAACAATGTTGTAGGAATAACTTAACACGATGGAAATAGACATCAAATAGAGATGACTGTAAATTTTAAAAAAAATTAAAAAAATAATAAAAAATATAAAAAAACCAGACAATGCATGCATGCATGAAATGTCACAGAATGATTGCAAACATTTGTGATATGTTCATTATTATGGCATACTTACCCACATACTTAGTGTCGGCTTTCATTCTGTTTACTTCTTGTTGGGTTTGTGTCTGTGTCTGTTTCGATTTCTGTTTCGATTTCTGTTTCGATTTCTGTTTCTGCTTCTGTTTCTTTTTCTTTTTCTTTTCTTTTTCTTCACCAATTGATATAGAACAATAAATAGTTATATGCACAATTCATTATGCACAATGTATATAGTATTTTACCATACACAATTTTCAAGGTCTGTATTTCAGTGGAGCTTAAACTTTCCGCAGAATATATATTAAGTTTCATTTGTAACTATTCTACCTTTCCCTTTTCTCAGGTAATAATACTTTGTTTAAATGTTGTATTTATCATAACATTGGCAATGTTATTATGATGTTTTATATTGTTGGAAATAAAAATAAATAAATAAAAATCAAATCAAATCGAAATCATATACAAAGCACAAAAAGATAAGGTAAAATAATAATATTAAGAATGAAAATCATAAACATTTACGAGATAGTTTACTGAACAAAACAATTTAGTAATAAAATAGATAAATGAAGATATAGCGATTATATAAACATGTATATACATATGTATACATATATATATANATCAAATCGAAATCATATACAAAGCACAAAAAGATAAGGTAAAATAATAATATTAAGAATCAGGAAAGTTTTTTTTCGCTCTCCTGCAAATTCATGATTTTTGAGATACAAGGTTTTAGATAAATACCGACGATATGTTTATATAAACATGTATATACATATGTATACATATATATATATATATTTATGTATATATATTTTAGAGTAATCATGTACTTTTAAAAATGCTACCAATTGCCGGATGATCGCTCGCAAGGCGTGAAACTCAAAGTTGCAACCATGTTCTATTAGTCTGCCTCATTCAATATAATATTATATGTAAATACATTTCACATGGGCAGTAAGGTAATATTATACCTTTGGTTTTTAGAAATTGTGTGTGGCATCTTTAAGCCATGCCCCCACCGTACCTGATATAGCAACGAACATGGCCAGATTATAAACAAATAGGACCGCAAAGCCTAGCACATCAAAGGAATGTAGGGCGAGAAATTACGAATTCGGTATATTCAACAAAGCAAAAACACAACAAAACAAAACAAAAATTTGTTTTCCTACTTTTTGCAATGAACACATTTTATCAGCGATGTGTTTGTTGCATTGGCATTTCAAATCATTAGCTTACTTAACTGTTAACAGACCTTGCCGCCGCCCCCCCCCCATTCCTTCCCGTTGTGGAATAGGCAAGGTCTGTTAAAAACCATACTTAATAACGCAATTCACTTACTCTTGTACTTTTTATCTGCCTTATCTCTGTTGGTATCTCGCTTGACAGCCAGCATGGGATGAAGTTCATCAAGGAACTGATCCATCTGGTAGCCGCCATCGAGTCCGTATCCATCGCCGTTGCCCATGTCGTCATCGTCGTACATGGCGCATGCAGTGCCGACCAGCATGACGATCAGGGTGATGACAAAGAGCTTTGAAGCCATGGTTGACTAACATTAATAAGAAAAAAGAAGAAAGTTGATAAGGTTTTAATGAATTATCTCTTGACGGACGGAGGACGTAATTTGTGTACCCCAAGCCAAACCCTAGCCAGTAAAGGTTATAGAAGTATATAATTTGGTGTAGGGTGTTCTTGAGGGGTCTTAAAGGGTGGGTAGGGGTAAACATGACGTCAATTCCTTTGGTGTTGATTCTGCCAAATAAGGATGAGCTGTTTACAATAAGTGATTCTAAACACCATGCGTAAGCACAGAGAGCTTTTGAAATTATTACCTAACCCAATACAGTGCTTCCCAGAATAAACGAAAACGAGAATTATCAATGTTTTATCATAACTTAATCACAATTATAATTAATAAAAGTGCATTTACGGGAATAATCCTACCAGGTAGCTCACTGGCCTCACCTAGGCGGAGTGAGGCAATTTGTAGTTTAAAATTTCACCGTGTTGTGACAGGGATTCGAACCCCATAACTTGTGGTTCACAGTCCGAAGACTTATCCACTATACCAAACTACCTCTATTTTATAATGACATCATATTTTCTCATTACCCCTCTCCTTTTTCTCTTTCGCTCTCTATCTCTGTCTTTGCCTCTTAATTTTATCACAGTCTCAACAGTCATACACAAAATTACATCTCGAAAAAGAAAAAAAGAAGATTACAGAAAATTGGGGATTCGCAAGGCAGGGGGAAGGCTTTGACGCCATATAGTCTGATGTGTAACCACGTGTAACATAGACAACTTTTTATTAACATTTCGATACATCAAGCAAAACAATATCTATATACAATAATTGCTCTCAGAATATATATACTTGAGATGCCATTTGAATTTATATTGGCTATATAAATCGGTCCGATTCGGATAAATGAAGCGAGCTGTAAGGCCAGACAGCGCTATTTGGGTAAACCCATTTGAGACCGCGATGCGGGAGGGGCACCCCTAAAAAATATAAGGAATATAAGAATATTTTGATGCTAGGGGCTAGGGCTTAAAATGAGGGCAGAGTGTCGGAGGGGTCGGTTGGACAGTTATATCATGTTTTTGTATGTCTTTTTTTCTTCTCGTTCTCAAAGCGCAAAGAAATGACCTTAAGCGCCTTAATTCAAATACCTCACAGTCATGATGTTCGTTATGTGCCATGTCAAACACTATTTAATTATTACGTAATTATGTTATAGTTATTTTCACTCGATTCCAAATGTGATAAACAAGGCATATTGTAATTACGTTCGTTATGTGCCATGACAAAAACTATTTAATTATTACGTAATTATGTCATTGTTATTTTCGCTCAATTTCAAATATTATGGACAAGGCTATTGTAATTGCCATATTAAGATGATCTTTTGAAAGTATTGGTAATCGAGTTCGGGGAGGTGGGGGGTGCACACGGTTTGTTCTTGGCGTTGATAATTATAATGACATGTGGTACCAATAATTTAACTCGATTTAGTCTACTAGCCTTGTCAATCTTCGCTTTCTCACTAAGGCAGCTTCTCATCCGTGACTTCGGTTCATTTTTATACGGGCGCCAGTGAAGGTGTGTCGCCAGCAACCATAATAATTAATCACACCAAACTTGTGTAACATGCATTCTCTATTAGAGTCCTTCCCGTGGAAATACAGGCATGAAATTAGATTTTATAATATGCAACATATATAGGATTACTGGGATTATTTCAGAATACGTTATGATCAAACCTATTTACATAGTTCATTCTGTTCGAAATTTGTTATTACTTCAATTTTGATGATGACTTTTAATTGTTCTACAGTTAACAAGTAGATTATCCATACCCTTACAAAGTCTTGTATTTTTTAAGAATATGACAAAATTACTTGTCCACATGTAGTGTTCTCAAGAATGTGAGATAGTAAAGCTTGCATCTATAAGTATTCAACAAAATTCAACAAGTCCACCTTTCATTCTTGAATTACGAAAAACATACACAAAAGCATTAACATGGGAAATGAGTATTTAGTTGTTAACTTTGTATAAGACCCTACCCCCTTCAAGAAAAAAGGTATCAAAAAGATACCAAAAATGGTATCTGTTTTTACATATTTAAGTTTTGCCATAATCATTTAATCTTCGCAATCTTGTAGTTTTTAACCCATGTGTTATCAGTCAATTCAGACGGGGGCGTTAAAGGTGTGTCGCCAACAATCACAATTACACACACAAAATTTGGCTTTAATTCACGTATTCTTGATTATTGTCCTTTACGTAGAAACACACACATGAGCTTGATTGAAAAAAAGTTTTTCAAGCTTTCTTGAATTATCTTTAGACAGCACTGATATATCCTACATATTATCTATAAAGTTCATGGTGGTCATATATTATTATGGTTCACGGTGGCTCAAATCGTTTACGATTGATATCCACCATTCAAACTTTTTTTTCGACACGTCTTCAGATAATAAAATTTATTTAACTTTATTTATTTAAATAAACCCGTAAATCTACTCGAAAATAAGCACTTTTTTCCTTGTTAATTATGGTGTAGTTGCATGAGCAAATTAATTTGCTTTCAAATGATAATATAAAAACCAATCTTCGGAAATCTGTAACATTGAAACTATGGTATTTAAACATCAATAATGATACTGTTCCCTTTTCCTAGTGTCACAATGTACAATGATAATGATGATGCATGTACGTCACAAATTGATCCAAAGAAAAACACCTGTTTCCATGAATTTCTTGCAGAGGTTGAAATCATAATTGCTTTAGATGACAAAGAGGTACTCTCAACAGACACAAATTGTTTGTCGCATTAGGTGCTTGAGCTAATGTCCGACGACAAGCAATGATTATTTACAAATGTATTATAAAGATAAGAGTAACGATTTAACTCTTCCTTTGCCACAAACATGACAATTGGCAAAGTGCATATTTTCTTGTTTGCCACGCGTACCCATTGGCACAAAACAATGCGACACTTTTGAAGGAAAGCTCCGTGCCACACGAAACTCGTGCAAACTTACCCTTTTCCGGACTTGATTAGCTACATAACGACCATTTTATCACACACACACGTATGCATATATATATATATATATATATATATATATACATAATATATATGATATAACAAATAATTACAATTGGATAATCCTCCGTCACGATGATAAACAAACAATGATTCAAACAATCCATAACAGTTTACTTCCATACTATGGACGGTTTCAATTTTATTTCTTGAGAAGATACCAGACAATTTTATTTCATTTTTCTCAATCATTTTTGTATATATTTTTTGTTGTTTTTGCACTGGGAAGATTTTTTAATAATCTTGAGTCCCTTGGTTTAACTATCCCATAGGATATGCAAAAGCTGCTATTAGGAACAGGAATTTTGTTGATGGTGGAGAAAAAGCTAACAAAAACAATCTTATCAGAATAGAAATACCCGAGGAAATGTGTAAAAGATGGAAAGTTGTACTCACGAGTTTTGGTTGACGACAGTTCTTAGCAGAAAAGAGGGCTCCTTCTCAAACGACTTCAAAATAGTCTTTGGCTGATCCCCTGATGAGTGAAGTTTTATATAGTAGTCCAATAGAACAGAGAATCCTTTAGTGTATCATCGAACCCAACCCGAATTCATACTTGACCGAGTTACATATTCATGATTTAGCTGCATAACAGATGAGCGAGGTATCATTTTTTTTTCTCTTATGATTTAGGGCGTGTCTTCCTTAATGAAACCCAATATGGCAAGCTGAAATTTGTTGGAGGTGTAGAGTATCGATTCTAAACTCATATCGCGATCGCCACTTCTGAACTTTACACACCTTCGTGTCAGAGTGTTATATCTAAAATATAGGACGATTGAAAATTGTTTATACAACAAACAAAAAAGAAAATATTGATGTGAAAAGGAGGGCAGGATTGAAGATGAGAAACAGCTCTCATTGTAGTCTTTGTTCAATATTGATTTTGATTTTTTTTTTTAAGTTTTTTTTTTTTCTCTTTCTCTCTCTTATCTTCTCGAGTACTTATTAAGTGTTCTAGCAATTTCTAACCAAATCTCAGAAATGTTTCAGCAGCTAAATGAATGTCCTCAGTCTTCGACATAATCTAGAAGTTATAAGTCTATTTAAATTAGCCGAAGATTATACATCTCCTATAAATTGCAAAATGACTCTGCAGTTCCACGTCTAATAATTGAAATCCAGTAATATCTGTTGGAACTGATTTTTAAAAGACTTACTTTAAAGGGAAGCTTTACTTCTTCATCTAAAAGGGATAAAACCACACAGCGAGCCAGCGAGGTCACTATGACAGGTGGCTATCTCATTAACTCAGCTCTCATTTAACATATAAAAAAAGAGGATCATGGGGGACCAACAGGCACCGATTGGGGAAGCTTTCTATATTGAGGGAGGAAGTAGCTACAAATAGGACAGTTGCCTTTAAGAGAGATTTATTCAAAGACTCAGACACATATCAAATAGATATTGCACATGCCAAACATCGCATTATGCCCTGATTGCACATCTTTTATCAATATTTTCTGAAGTTTTCCATGTCATTGTCATGTTTCCCGGTTTAACACATTCTCTATTGTGTAAAAGGAAGGCAGTGGTAGTACAATATTGATTTCAAAGTTTCAATGATCGACTGAAACTCGACGAAGGTTAGTTATAATCATCTTCAAATCAATAAAAGCGGCTAAGTCAATTTATATCTATCACTCCGTGGCAGGAGGTTTATTGTGATAGCAGTCTGCTGTTCAAATATACAGTGTTATGACATTGACAGTGTTGTAATATATATCAAGATAATTAATATTCAATTCGAGGAATTGCCGATTTCGGCCCTCAGAAGTCAATACGTTTGATTTAAGTCATTGTATAAGGTGTCATGTTTTACCAGGGCTTACTCGTTCGTTCGTTCGTGTTTCCTTAGAGCAAGATTAATGTATCTTGATCTTCGAAGTAGTTGCTACAACCGGCCGTGTCAGAAACGTTGCCCCTTATAAAAGCAAGTCACTTTGTGATATTTTCCCTTCAATATGATCACAGGGCCCCAGAGAGAACAATATGAAAACCTGTACAAAAAATACCCTGGGTAAACAGAACTGTTACTGTTATTGTTGTTGCATCATTATTAGTATTATTATCATTATTATTATTATCACTATTAATATTATTATTATATTTGCAGGGCAAAATAGTTACTTACCAATGAAAAGAAAAAAGAGCAGCAAAATGAACTTGAGGGAGGTGGTAGACAGTTTTCACTTGCAGAAGGTCATAAATCATTGACACCAAACTAGGTGGAAATATGATATACACATGATGTATCTGGTGTATAAATATAAATATCTGAATTCAGAATCTGTTCACACCGCCGCAGAACCAGAACTCAGTACCGAACTTTTTGTTTCACTAACTTCAACATGACAAGGACATACATGTTAATTAGTGTTCTAAATGGAAATTAATGGGATTATAACCGATCAGCGGTAAAGAATGGTCATGCCATGAAAGGGGCAATGGTTACATGGGGATAATGCTACGTTCACACCGACGCCGCATTCATGGCGCATTAAATCGGCGAGCAAAGCGGCGGCAAAGCGTAACAAAGCTTAATTAAAGCGTAAAGACCGTAATAGAGCCTGAGAAAGCTTTGAGCAATTCAGGACATTCGGCAAAAGCGCCAATTTTTTTAAAACTGTTTAAAAATTTGAGGCGATCTGTCACGCATTGCGTAAAGCGGGGAGAGCGTATTAAAGCTTATCAAAGCGTCACAAAGCTTATCAAAGCTTTGCTCAAA
>BEXV01000469.1:157034-173696 GCA_003118195.1 Hemicentrotus pulcherrimus | reverse complement strand
AAAAAAAACCGTTAAAAATTCATTTTTTGTTTAAACAAAAAGCACATCCACCCCGACGTACGTTGTCACTAGCTCTTTCATTGGAACCCTCATGTCCCGTTGACTTTTGAAAGTTTACCCACCGTAATTTGATAAAAAAGTAGGTTTCAAGCTCGTCATTAACTAACACATGTGAAAAAAGTTAAACTTTGGACTCAGTTTGCCAAGCGATTGTAAGGTTTTAGGTCAAGCACACGGAGGATAAGAAGCATGAATTATTATAGATCAGTTCTGATTGGTTCATTATGTCCATTTCATCCAACCCCCGCCGTAATTTGTGTTATTGAAGATAAGCAAACATTTTGCCGAGGTAAGCAAAAACATGAATATTCATGATCGCCATTGACTGTTCGATTATTTACAGAGGGGTGCAGTCGTGCACCACATCAAACTCCCCTACTTTAAGTCAAGTATTTCATTGTCGATGTAGTTTGTAGATTAATTTTAATAGCTGTTTAATTATCAGATATGGAAAATGTATTTTATATTCAGTAAAGCAATCTCATATACAAATTCACTATAAAGTGTCGTCTAAACCACCAATTGTCGTCTGCTACATGAATATACGTCCAGTGAGCGAAAATGAGACAATCGGAGCAATATGGTCACGTCTTTCGGATGGTGACGTTTAAAGGTCGGTCCCCAGACGTAAATAAAAATGTCTGATTGAAACACGTCTGTAAAAACCCAATACACACACACGTACGCACACAAACACACACACACTCTCCCCAGGTTTTGGAAAAGGTACATTCTTGGAATACAGGCAAGCCTGGATTCGAGGTCTGCATGGAGTAAGAATTTCGCTGTCAAGCACTTAAAATCTTCTTACACGTATGAAGTGCTATATTTTGACTATTTCTCCTCTTTTACTTGAGGTAAGATTAAGTCTCCGATGGTCGTTGGTTTATTATCTGAGAATAACCAAGACTTGCCGCAGAGTCAACTCATTGTTTTCCCCTTGATCCCTTGTCTGTCTTCTTAGCTAGAACCCATCTTTCGATGGATAGTCGAAGCAGGGATATAAGAGTTTAATTATATCCCTGGTCGAAGACACCCTGTCCCCCTCCCTTTGGGGTAAAAACGTGTACAACACGTTAATTTTACTCTCTTTTTTGGAGATGGGGAGGGGGGCGATTTTTCAAATTTTCGAGTGCTCATACACTACCCCCCCCCGGTCGGCTATTTCGCCGCTAAATATTTTCTCACGAATAAGGCCCCCTCCCCTGACACCGGCAGGATCCGCCCCTGTGTATTGGTACATGCTGCTCTCTTTCAAGGTGTGTCTTGTGTGACACCGCGAAACTGCCTCTTGACGTTCTCTTGATTCTATTACAGTCATTTCCCTCAAGGAGTTTGCGGCAGATGATGAATCGTTTGCTACTGCGACGTTGTATGCGGCAACGTGTTCCCTGGTTCCCCTGCTAACCTCTTTCTTAAGACATGCCCCCCGCTTTCATCTGTGTTCGTCTAAGCGATATTATGTAGTAACATTGATATTTTGTGCTCAATTCAGAACTGATTGATATTATTTTCTATTATAAATTTATGTATCTACCTATGTCTCTCCCTTCGTCCCCTCTCCTTAATCGGCAACCGTTTGGTCTTGGGCTGCTCGTGAGAGAATGATTATATGTGCGTGCGTTCCGCGCGTGAGCTAGAGGTTGGCGAGGTTTCAGGGGGGTGGGGAGGGGGGGGGTATGCACGGTTGTGACTGTCGTATAATCGATGGTCTGCTTTGTCTAGAGGAATAATTAATAATAGATAGATACATAGTTTCATATATTAAATCATAAAATCAGTTCTGATTTAACTACTTCTAGTGATTCTATCCCATTCTCTCTCTCTCCCCCCTCTCTCTCTCTCTCTTTCTCTCTCTTTCACTCTCTCTCTTTCTCTTTCTTTCTGAGAGCACATATGCCCCCTCGAAACCGCACGTAGCTACGCTACTATAGGGAAGGAGCCATTCTCGTATACTGACCAAGTGTTATCGTACTTTAAATTGATTTATGTCTAAGATAATTCATTTTACACTTAAACACTAATGTAGAAACCGAAATTATATGGAATGCTAATGCAATTTAGGTCAAACCTAGAAGTTGAAGCTATTCAGTTGATCAAATCTCTCGTGCTGCACATGATTATAGTAAAAAGCCTAGCTTCTTCTATTAGGCTATTAGGGCATTTTCCTTATATAAATATCAATGGATTTATGAATGCAAGTATATTATATGTCGTTTTTATCGTTCTATTTACATATATATATGTGGAATGTCTTCCTACTTTATGTATACGTTTTCTAGTTTATACTCGTGTACAATTTGTCTTATTTTATATCCTCTGAATATATAACAAGCATATGCATTATATAAACAATTAGTTATGTGGATGTCGTTCAAATGAGATAGAGGGGGAAAGAGAAAAGGAGGGGAGAGGGGTGAGAGGGAGGGGATAGAGTTATATTGCCGTTTGGTTTAATCTCTAAAGGGTTGCATTTCCATTTCTCTATTACTCGTTTAGTGTAATTTCAAGTCGGTCAAATTACGAGTTTATATAATGGCTATTTTGACTACTATCCATATGGTTTAATAATCATCTAATCATAAATAATAACAATCATCAAATTATTATTAGACCTGGGATCATAGACTATTTAGGTAGTAATGGACTGGTTGTAGAGCAAACGGCAATTCACCGATACATATATATATATAGAGAGAGAGAGAGAGAGAGAGAGAGGGAGAGAGAGACAATGAGAGAGAGAGAGAGAGAGAGAGAGGGGGGGGGGTGAAAGAAATACACCCCTCGATGACCCACAGCCCATAAACTAAAAGCCCATAAAGGGCATTGATATCTTCTTAATAAAGTTGTAATCAAGCCTATGACTTCATCAAAAGATCATACTGTCTTGAAACTGACCATAACTAGCCGAGGGTCATCTATAATATGTATTACCCCCCTGAGAATCCGAAGTGATTTATACATTTATTTCCCTCTTTGAATTTTACCTTTTTTGATTCTTCACGATTGTCTCTACACTCAGTGATTCAGAACATATTACGTAACTGATGAGATAAGTTTACCAGTCTCTGTCATCATAAATCTGCCAAGGTGTCTTGGAGACTCCGTCTGTTTTGATTAAGACGGTGTTAAGATTGTAATCAGATCCTCCCAAAGGAAAGGAGCTATATCAGGCATGGTGAAGACAGGAGTTCTAAATGACAGCTGATATTTTCTCAAAAGCTATAAAAGTGATCGGAATGAGAGAGGATTAATCAGACATAGCCTTCGTGCCATCTTGGATACTACCTCTTTATCCAGAAGAAAGAGTAAGTGCTTTTTATTTTAATTTCACCACTAGGACTAGAACTAGAATAATACACGTCTAGTAATCAAGGATTAGGACTGGTTGAAGAAGAATAAAAGATACACATTAATCCGATATTCTATTAATGATAGACTAAAATTTCTCTTCAAAAGATCAATATGTAGATTCGTTTGATTTATTGACGTATTTATTTTCTTATATCTTAAGGATTTCCACCAACAAAAAATTACTGAATACTTTATTTTATAGAATAATGCAAATGTGCTCATAAAAAAATGTACGATCAAATGAATGAAGAATTTTTTTGAAGATTAATTGAAGGGCAAAGGACAAATGGTTATCTTTTCTTTATTCATAATTGTGACAATATACAATAACTTGAATTTGTATTTTATTTGTTAATTTTATTAGAGCAGTAGTTGAATTGTATTGAATCGAATGATCATTTCACTCTTGAAATTGAAAGGGGGAATATAGTTATTTGGGGAGAAATGTAACCATGGTTAATAGTTTTTTATTTTTGTTTACCCGTATTCTAGTCGGTTTTGCTTAAAAATATAAAATCTGGCTAATAAAATAAACTACCAGAAGGCACATTTTTTAAGTTCGTAGATCCATGTTGTATAGGCTATTTTACCTTTTTGTATTGGTATTTGCATTTGTATACATATCTCCATGAGCGTCAAGCCTGACGGACCTGGTGCGCTTCATAATTATAAAAAGCCATCTTTATTATGATAATTATCTCTCTATTTTTCTCTCTCTACCCTAGTTATGGTAAATTATACAGCTCGTGTTATTTTAATTGAAACAATGGAAATTATGTGGTGTATATTCTTTTTCTCTCTTGTTGATCTTAAGCTCCTATCAACTCTGAACAATGGCTTCCAAGCTCCTTCTCGTTCTCGCCTTCGCCTCCATTGCTCTCATCCTGGTAGCTTCTGCCTCGGATGAATTCGACGTTGAGGTGCTGAATGATGACGGATATAAACGTGATCCTGATCTCATCATCGGTATGGAAGATATGGAGAAGAGAGGAAGAGGACGTCGTCCATTGTAAGTCATTAATTCATTTTCATAATGTAACCAAATATAATCCATACACCTTTCCTAAAGACCATCAATACTACTGGGTCAGAAGGGATTAGACCACACAGCACTGACACATGGCTATCTCATTAACTCAGCTCTCAACTAACATAAGAAAAAGAGGATAATAATAATAATAATACATAACCTTTATTAGGCGCTTAATACTGATGTTTCTAAGCGCACATTGTTCTGATTAAAAGAAGACTATAACCCGTTGAATTAAATTAGAAGAAAAAGCAAAAATACAAAAGTAACATAGATAAGGAAAGAAAAACAGTGGCAATCAACTAAATAAAGACAAATATGGTGCGCACCTCCATTGACCGACGCACAACTGCAATTTACAATTTGAAAAGATAGGTTTTGAGTAGAGATTTGAATTGAGATACAGAGGGGGCAGTGAATAAAGGCGGGCAGTTTGTTCCAGAGAGCGGGGGCAATAACTGAACAGGCGCGGTCACCATACCGGATGTTAGTGCGGGGTCCAACAGGCACCGATTGGGGAAGTTTTCTATATAGAGGGAGCAAGTCGCTACAAGTAGGACAGTGGGGCTTTAAGTGCCTCAATGTACATTTATTTACCTGTAGTCAATAATTGTATTTCAAGAGCAGAAGGCAATATACAAATATAACGTGTTGTTAGGAAGGGCAAGCCATAATGTCTGTCGTACTTAGCAACAACTAATTTATGCAGTTTGCATTCTGACTATTGAAAAACAATTATTCTTTATAGATGAATTACATAATTTGTATCGAGGCACTTCATAAAGACGTATAATGGTATGCATTATATTTGGTTACATTAAACAAAATGTATTATACATCACTAGATGGGAGTATTATGAGCATAAATAGTATTGTGAGGCGTGGTCATAAAGAAAACAGTTTGACGCATCTATTTAATGGTGGAATAAACGTAAAAGACTTGCTAAGAGATGGACAGACTACATCAAGACGGACTGCAACAACATAAGTTGACTCCCTGACTAAAGCCACTAGGCTAACAGGACAGGAAGGTGTGATAGTGGTGTGGACGGCTTAAGTCAAGTAAGTCAGTAAACGTAAAATTATCCACACCCATCTATTTTGAGGCCTAGGAAAATGTTGTATAATAAACTATCAATAATTATGATACATGATAGAAAAATGGGCATTAGGTTTGCTCATATTCCATCTGTTGTTGTTGTGCAAATTCTGATTACGCCACTAGGAAGTCTGTAATCCTTCATATTGTCCACCATATCGGCGAAGCAAATTTATTTAGGGCATTTTTGATATTATCATTGCCTTGCAAGTGTAAAACAGCTGACTGCAAAATACTCTGGAAAACTCTCCCTGACTTTAAAACATTAAAGAAATTAAATATGTGCTAAATTAAACGGTGTCGCAAATTTCCGACAAATTCGCTAATTTAAAGAAAAAAATGTAATAACCATTTTTGGTCATAAATATAGTTTGAAGGATGAACTTTTGTGCTCTGCTTTGTCGATGATGAAGACGATGAGGACAATTGAAAGAAACTACATTTAAAGGGATAGTTGAGTTCTTGTTTTAAGACTGCCAATGCTTTCCAAGAGCATAATTATTGCTCTTATATTCCTATTTATGACATTTCTAGTGCCGTTTTAGAACCTAAGATTGCTTTGAAGGTAATTTTAGACCCAAAAATGTGTGTATTTTGATCTTGATTATACCAATTCAGCTCCATTAAAATAAAAATTGATGGATTGATTAATAATAACAATACACGGACCGGCTTGTTGTGCGATGACCAACACGAAAAAGCCAACAAAAAGCTAATATTGGCATTGGCTAATAAAACGTTTATTTAAAAGCGCTTTCTTGTTTTTTCAAAATAACTAAAGATTTGTGGGGCACCACAAATATTAGAAATATATGTCACACAAATAATCTATCTGTGCCACATAGTATTGGGATATGTATCCCAAAATCTTCAAGCATAGTCAACTGCTTCAATTTCAATACAAATCTATACAGGCGTGGGGCACCACAAATATTTGAAATGGTTATATTTAGGGATATATTAGACGTCTCTGAACCGATTTTGATCAAACAAATATGATTTTGTCATTTAAATGATAATAATAATATAATATCAATGATAGTGAGAACAACAATAATGATGATAACGATGATAGTAACAACATTTTCAATGCATGAAACAATAACAATTATCGCTTTTGTTTAAATGTTTATATGTCACACAAATAATCTATCTGTGCCACATAGTATTGGGATATGTATACCAAAAGCTTCAAGCATAGTCAACTGCTTCAATTTCAAGACAAATCTATACAGGCGTTAAAAAACGTATTTCATGCGGAGCTAATCAACAACAGAAAATTATCATTATGCTAAACCATTGCGTTGTACACAGCAATTTTTCCGTGGAGCATTAATTCATGAAGAAAACAAGTGAGCGTACGTGCTATTGAACGATTAATCAATATTCATTCTCTTTCCTAGCATGTTCCCATACGGCTGGACGACCGGCGGGAAGAAGTAAATAGCTGACACAAACGAGGAATGTAAGTAGAGACAATATTTTATTGTTGTTGTTGTTTTCTTGTTTTGTTTGTTTGTCTGTTTTACCTTACTGCTAAGAAAGCAATTGTATGTTTGTAAGTAAGCAACCATACTATTATAGTTGTGATGTATAGAGGGGAGGTGCATTATCATACCCTCCTACCAGTCAATAGTCTTTTGAAAAGACTATTAACTGGTAGGCGGGTATGAGTACTGCGATCCCCTACGTGTTAATTAACTGAGTTTGTGTGGAGATAACATACCTCGATGAGTAAACAAACTTGATTACTATACTAACAAGACAAGTGTATGTAGGTGGCATTTCAAATTGCGCCAACTTTCGCTGAGGGCGTACACACGGCGTAAACAGAGCGATTTCCGGTCCCTGTTCCAAACACCATCATCTCGATGGAGCGCTGATAAGTTAATGCATTGTGGGACAAAACATCGGGACACCGTTTCAGCAGATGGCTACAATATACGTAAATCTGAAGTAGTGTCAGTATAATGCACTGCCTGTGATATTGTGTCACCTTCCAAATCTGGGAGGGGGGGGGGGGTTGGGACGGAAAGACCCCGGGGATTTCCCCTAATTTTTGCAAGTGATTTTATAATATTCAACGTTGTTGGGGGGATGTTAAAATAACAAATTCTGTTTTGAAATGATATACCTATATTGTAAAAAGTTAGAATTTTAACTCAATTTTTGCATTAATAAATATAAGACGTCTCTTCCATGAAATGTTATGTATCCTGAATCTGATTGATATATATGTTTTTCTTTATTCTCTTATTCATTCTATCACAGCAGAGCTCAACTGGAATGAGGATGCATAGCTTTCCAGACACTCAGTGACCAAATGTTAACTTTAATTACCTTACGTTTTCTTGTTTCGAACGCAAAATCGGTCATTGGTTAATTTCGTTTTTACATTATATAAGCCACGTGAAGCACCATTCTTTACTGTGCTTGACACAAATTCAACAATAAATGTCTTCCTAAAAGAAACAAAAGTAGCTTTTTTATGTCATGGTGAATAAGATTTATGTTTGCATGGCCTGTACGTATGGCTATTAGTTCCAAAAAACAGTGTAAATCTTTTCGACATCCATGCATACTCTCTGTTTGATCGAGAAACAATAATTCATGTATAAGTCTATATATTTCTCAAAATGATATGTCATTTACATCATTGTCACTCTCTTGGCAGCCACAAAGCCTTAGGGGATAACAAAATAGAGAGCAGGAATGTCATTGTAGTTTGTGTACTGAATTCATGGAGTCATTATTTTTTAGTATGATACACGTACGACGTATGACCTCATTTGTGGGGAAGGGCTGTATGGATAAAAGGACACAATATTTTGTTTAGAACTAGAACTTGAGTATAATAAATTTTCATTCAACCAAGCATAGTTATGTTTTGACTTAATTTGTACTTTACTTGATTGTATTTTTCCTTTTCGTATTTGATTTTGGAACGGCTTTGATTTGATAAATCAAAACTTTGGAGAGGTCGATTGTTATTGATTGATGGCAGAGGATGGACGGCTGGATTGGTGAATGGTTAGATCATAGTTTGATTGATTGTTTGATTGATTGAGTGACTGGTTGCGTGATTAATTGATTGACTGATTGAATGATCGATTGATTGAATACTTGACTGATTGATTGATTGATTGATCGATTAATTAATTTGTTGATTGATTGACTGATTGATTGATTATTTTGTTGATTGATTGACTGACTAATTGATTGACTGATTGATTAAGATGTTGATTGAAGTCTTTGAAGATTGCATGAAATCTTTCGTTTATGACTGATTGTCAACGTAATAGAGTTAAGTCTTTTGTCAACTCTGTTTTTTGCTACGGCAGGCACCCAGTGAAAACGAATTCGTTTGATAAAATTATGGAAATGCAAGCACTTCTTTAAACAAACAGATCTAGAACTTTGTCATTCCTTGCTAATTTTTCCTGATTGAGGGTCATATGAAAGGGCACAAACTCAAATTTCTAGGAATGTGATTTTCTCTTTGAAATTCAGATACCGTCCGCCAAATGACTTTTTGGTTACCTCTATTCAAATTCATTTTAATCATTCATGCGTGAAATATGTATTTTATGAGTTGCATCAGATGAAAGAGGAGGATCTAAGCTTTCAAAATATGTGTCTATTATCAATTATAAATGTGATTCAGTTATGATCAAACATCGATAATTCTCGGCAGGGTTTCGTTTTTTTTTTCTGGGACGCACTGTATAACCTGGACAAAGACATGGGGAAATCAATTTGGGGATAAAAAGTGAAATTAATGAGATCAAACTATTTAAAGCAGTTGATAAATAGTGAGGACATGACGTCACAAACTGATTACCATAATGGCAATTTGTGTTGTGATTCTCATTGTTCCATAGTTTTACATATTTTTCCCAAAAATCAAATCTTTCTTATTAGTCATCCGATTTTGCTAAGTAAAAATTCGATTGGTGGTCTGATTTTTCTGCTTCTATTGAAATAAGTTATTTTTTCGAGTCGGATCGCGCGACTTGCCCTTTTAATTTGCAGGCATATGAAACTCTTTTTGCTTTCCCGGAGGAGTAGTATTAAGTATGAGGAATTAGGCGAAGGATGAAAAAGAAGGAGGAGGAGAAAGGATCGATGAGAAAGAGCACTATATATAGGAGAAATTTAGGATGAAGAAAGAAGAAGAAAATGCACTATGGTTTGCCGCGCCTCATATACGCCTGCTCTCTGATAGGGAATTTCCCCAATTTCTTAACCGCAAAGAAATCGCGCGTCCGCACACAGCTAGCTAGCATGTATATGCACGCACCACCATGCAGGTAAATAACACGGAATTGGAATTTCGTCCATGAGACTTCGCGCCCGGCCCTCACAACAACAAGTACAGCGACACTAATATCAACCTGCTAACAGCAATTATGTACGACAGGTCAACATTAGCCCACGTTGAACTTGTAGATGTCTTTTGATCATCCAAGGTTCAGTGCATGCATCGGGAAAGGTAACTATTAAAGCACCATTGCTATATGTTATTGACCTATGCATATTGCATGTACAGCTCCATTAGCAGTGCAGAACTTTGAGTTAGAAGGCAATGAAGCAGGCCAGGGGAGCCTGTCGGCATGATGCACTGACACTGGGCCTTAATTTGCCGGGTTACATCATACTTACAAGGCCTTTTTACAACCAAACGAGTAGTAAGCCTACAGTGAAAATTAATTCTACATTGCTTAAAGGGACTTGATAACATTGTTCAGATGAGAGATATAGTGGTGCATAATTATAAAGGCCCGGTCTCACCGCCAGAACTTTGCTGGAGCGTTCCTTGAACGGTAGGGAGAAGAAATGGTTGGGAGAATTTACTGTTGATCACTGTAAGTAACATTATATACAAAAATTAAGCAATTTTTTTTCATCAACCTTCAACAATATTACAGAGTCACTTCAATATTACTTATTAGGTTATTGCATGTTACAGTGTAGAAGTAATTCCAATTGCAGTTCATTAGGAGATTTCATGGGATGTGATCTTAAGTTAAAGGGATCGTTTAACAATGTTAAATCTGAGATACACGGCCCTACCTGTTATCAGTGTCTGTGATATGGTGTTATATTGAAGCCCTAAAAAAATTGCGCTTCAAAATGATCAAGTAGTGCTACAAAAAAGTAAAAATCTTTGAGTGACGAACGGTTTTCAAAATTTGGAATTCCAATCATAAATATCTTGATAATCAGACAGGCGATCGGCTTGTAAAAGTCATGGGTTCCTGACTGACCTAAAGATTTATAATTATCATTGCATCATGTGCTAAATCCAGAATTTTGTTTCAGAATCTGAGACAAAGTTACCGCATCCCTTTAAGTGCCAATGGTAGGTGAAGATTTTGGAATCCAAAGTAATTTCTAAACTCCTGCAATTTGTGAGGTCAAACCATATGGCCTGAATTCACAAAGGAGGTTTGTCGACAAACCTAGGTTTATGTGCATCATATGACACGTTTTTTATAANCAGGTAAATAACACGGAATTGGAATTTCGTCCATGAGACTTCGCGCCCGGCCCTCACAACAACAATCACAGCGACACTAATATCAACCTGCTAACAGCAATTATGTACGACAGGTCAACATTAGCCCACGTTGAACTTGTAGATGTCTTTTGATCATCCAAGGTTCAGTGCATGCATCGGGAAAGGTAACTATTAAAGCACCATTGCTATATGTTATTGACCTATGCATATTGCATGTACAGCTCCATTAGCAGTGCAGAACTTTGAGTTAGAAGGCAATGAAGCAGGCCAGGGGAGCCTGTCGGCATGATGCACTGACACTGGGCCTTAATTTGCCGGGTTACATCATACTTACAAGGCCTTTTTACAACCAAACGAGTAGTAAGCCTACAGTGAAAATTAATTCTACATTGCTTAAAGGGACTTGATAACATTGTTCAGATGAGAGATATAGTGGTGCATAATTATAAAGGCCCGGTCTCACCGCCAGAACTTTGCTGGAGCGTTCCTTGAACGGTAGGGAGAAGAAATGGTTGGGAGAATTTACTGTTGATCACTGTAAGTAACATTATATACAAAAATTAAGCAATTTTTTTTCATCAACCTTCAACAATATTACAGAGTCACTTCAATATTACTTATTAGGTTATTGCATGTTACAGTGTAGAAGTAATTCCAATTGCAGTTCATTAGGAGATTTCATGGGATGTGATCTTAAGTTAAAGGGATCGTTTAACAATGTTAAATCTGAGATACACGGCCCTACCTGTTATCAGTGTCTGTGATATGGTGTTATATTGAAGCCCTAAAAAAATTGCGCTTCAAAATGATCAAGTAGTGCTACAAAAAAGTAAAAATCTTTGAGTGACGAACGGTTTTCAAAATTTGGAATTCCAATCATAAATATCTTGATAATCAGACAGGCGATCGGCTTGTAAAAGTCATGGGTTCCTGACTGACCTAAAGATTTATAATTATCATTGCATCATGTGCTAAATCCAGAATTTTGTTTCAGAATCTGAGACAAAGTTACCGCATCCCTTTAAGTGCCAATGGTAGGTGAAGATTTTGGAATCCAAAGTAATTTCTAAACTCCTGCAATTTGTGAGGTCAAACCATATGGCCTGAATTCACAAAGGAGGTTTGTCGACAATCCTAGGTTTATGTGCATCATATGACACGTTTTTTATAAACCTGGTTTGTAAAAACGTGTCATATGACGCACATAATGTCGACAAACCTCCTTTGTGAATTCGGGCCTATACATGTAGGTCAAAGGTCATTTTAAAAAAGGGCAAGTCTGACCCATTTACAAGGTGAATATTGGGGATATTTTGATACACAGTCAGTCGGTCACACTGTCACACACCTTAATATTTGATTCCTTTTATACTAGAGAATCCGTATTGATGAATATGTTGAATATTAATTTTCATTATTTACAGCAATGTTGAGGATATCTTTTGAAACTAAAACATTCTCAAGAATATTCAACATTCAAACAGTAGGCCCTACCACATAAAGATCAAATCTACAAAGCAGAGAAAAGAAAACTGACCTATATATTTTAAATACTAACTTGTACTGACTTGTAAAAACATGTACTGAAATGAATACAGCATCTGACACTTATAATTCTAAGCATATAGGCCTATTATTGTATTATTGTGAATACCGGTAATACTTTAAACAGGATCGAAAGAGCACTTGCAAAGTGTACTTTGGAAACTAATAGTAATACTGTTTGTTTTGAAGAGGAATTAGATGGTCAGGAAGAACATTCATATAACCCAGCAACACATTTCAGATTGTGTGCTAGGCTACCTACCTGTATTGACTACCGAGTAAAGAAACTAGTAGTAGATGGATCTGTTTACTTTGATGATAATGGTCTGTAACGCTGTAGATAGCTCAGAGGTCTTCAATCATGCTAAAATGGAAATAGCTCTTCATTTTATAATTATTAGATCTGCAATGGAAGATACAAATCAAATCTTCCTCGGAAGTAGGTAGTATATACATGTATATTATTGTAGTATAGTACCGTATTGTGATCTTTTTTTTTTGTTGCCTTTTTTTTGTTGCCTTCTCTTTGACATTATTTTTATTCCATTTTGAATAAGGGCGAGAAAAGGATATATTTTGTAATTATAGGGCCTTTATATATGATACCAAGTTTAAGTAAATTACCAAGTTTAGTTCTGCAAATAAATTGACATCAAACGTGCCATTTCACTTTAAAAAAAAAAATTCCAAGCTGTTAGAAATGCAACCTTATCCGTTGACTACTAAATTCTCTATTTCCCATAGACTTAATACATAGACTACTTGGTTCCAGCAGGCAAAGTGTTAATTCAGTGGTCACACATCTGAGGTGGGGTCATTTTAAGTTAAAAATATATGTGAAAGAAATATACAAAAGAATTGGATGGAGGCCTGTTTTGTGTGCAGTGTGTGCACCCATGCGAATTTGAGGCTACACAGTACAAATTTTCTCTAGGCCATATGTTGCCAGACAGGCTACGGTACTATATATTGAGCAGTATATACCTGTATAGTCATTGATGTGTTTACATTATATCAAAAGCTTGTTCTCTACTTGTAACTTCAAAATCCAGGCTTCATTTGAATCTTTGTCTGTCTGTCTCTCTCTCTCTCTCTCCACTCCCTTCCCCTCTTCCCCCTCTCTCTCTCCCCTCTCTCCCTATCTCCCTTTCTTTCTTTCTCCTTCCCTTTCACCCTCCCTTTCTCTCTCTCTCTCTCTTCCTCTTTTCCTGAATATTGAAATCCTCTTTTACCTGCACAGTCAGACCATCTCTCCACCTTCTCTGTTTTCCTCTATTCTGTCTCCTCCTACCTTCCTCGCTCTCTCTCTCTCTCTCTTTCTCTCTCCCTTTTTTTCTCTCTCTCCCTTTCTAACTCTTTTTTTTCTCACCATCCCCCTTTCTCTCTCTCTCCCTCCCTGCCTCTCTGCCTTTTCTCCCTTTCTCCCTCCTTTTCTCCCTCCTTTTCTCCCTCCCTCTCTTCTATCTCTCTCTCTTCCTTCCTCTTTCCCTCCCTCTCTTCCTCGTCCCCCTCTCCCTTCTTCTCTCCCTCCCTCTCTCCCTCCCTCTCTCCCTCTCTCTTTCTCCCTCTCTCTTTCTTCCTCCCACTCTCTCCCTTCTTCCCCCTCTCTTGCTATTCCTCTCACTGATTTTTGTCTCTCTCTTACATTCAAACAACAGCAGTTTATGCAAAGCCATTCTTACCAAATGGAGGAACGATCTTAGTTTTACGGCTATGTACAAAAACACCTCTTGCAGTGCAGGCCTATGAATATACTAAAATCCCTTTCTGCATGATTTTGTGCCTACAATGTCATGATATAGAAATGTGTGTTAGTCTATCAGTGAGAATCAGCCATTCTCTCTTGTTCACCTCACAGTTACCATCACATCTGGTGCTCTTAACCAGATGCTTCAACCTGGGCAAACAACTACCGTGATTTATCGGATCAATGTTTGCTGTTTAGTGAACTCAAGTCCTCTCCTTTCCCGATATTTGAGAGCTAATTACATACATTGGACCAATGCTGTTTCAACACGTTCACCCTGCCACATCACATCTCTCTACTGGCTCTCTCTCTCTCTCTCATCTCTGTTCCACATCATCGTAAATAGCCCCTCGTTTCTGAGCTATTTATGCAGACGTGTGATATATATTCCATGAATTTTTCAGTGAGTTTGTCATCTTATGAGATATATTGAGGATCTTTTTTATTTGCTTCGTTATTCAGTTCTCACCTTTGTGATCAACGCAAGCTTTGGTTCAGTGAGCAGTGTTCCAAACCAAAAAGAGTTCTCCACTAATTAAAAAAGGTAAGTGAGACTATATTCACACACATAACTATTAGTTGATATTCAAAATTTGATACATTGGAACTGCTATCAGAATCTCACTTGTTTTCATGTGTAAACTAGAAAATCTGACAAATTCATGAGATTTTGATCATGAATGCTTCATATTGCAAAGATTTTTGTAGATGATTAAGATTATTAGATTGCTATGCACTAGCTGTATGTTGTAACCTAGATCATTAGAAAGTGAGAAAGATATCATCAAACATACAAACAGGCGGAGAAAAGGTGAGATTTGATGTAATATTTAAATCTTCCTTGTTTTTCTTATTGTGTATTAGTACTTATAAAGCCTTTACATTTAAACCTCATTGCCTCAATATTTAAGCCTCAATATTGAAAACCTTTCTTTTTTTCAATAATAGTGGCATACATGTATATAGCCTCCAATTGTCTGTGCCCTTTCTGTTTTGAAGCTGATACAAAATTCATTACTCTTTGAAATGAAATAAAACTTGAAAATTTGTTTGCTTAAAAATTGTATGTACTTCATATGATTGCACCTAAAGGGATTGTTTAACAATGTTAAATCTGAGATTCACGGCCCTACGTGTTATCAGTGTCTGTGATATGGTGTAATATTGAAGCCCTAAAAATAGCCTCAAAAAAGTAAAAATCTTTGAGTGGCCGGTTTTACCATTCTCGTTTTCCCCAATAGACTGTAGTGTTATGAAAACCGTTCCGTGAACGGTTTTCAAAATTTGTAATTTCAATCATGAATATCTTGCTAATCAGACAGGCCATCGGCTTGTAAAAGTCATGGGGTTCCTGACTGACCCAAAGATTTATAATTATCATTGCAGCATGAGCTAAATCCCGGATTTCGTTTCAGAATCTGAGACAAAGATACCGGATCTCTTTAATGGAATCCTTTCAAATAGAAATCATTTTCTTCTATTTGTTTGGTTATTGTAGGATGTGTTTTCTCTCTTCCTCCTCTCTCTCTCTCTCTCTCCCTCCCTCCCTCCCCTTTTGAATCTCTCTTTCTCTCCCTCCCTGTCTCTCTCTCTATCTCTTTCTCTCTATCTCTTTCTTTCTCTCTCTCACTGTCTCTCTCTATCTCTTTCTCTGTGTTACCAACCCCTTATATATTTATCTCTCCTTTTTCTCTCTAATTCTCTCCTCTTTTCCTTGCACGCATCCCTTTTCTCTCTCTCTCTCTCTCTCTCTGTATTCCTCTGCCTGTTTAATCTCTTTTATTTTGCTTTATAATCGGTTACCACTCTATTTCATTTATCATAGAAATCCATGATTAGAAATTGATGTTCTTGTATTAAACTTCAAAGGGCTAGGGAGCCTAGCCTGTCGCGATGTAGAAAGATTACCAGTTTCGTATGCAGGCACCTATACTCTGGGTTATTTTACACCCTAAGTTTTTTTGGGAGAAATGTAGCATATAAAAGTGCATAGGGTGTGAATCTCCTACACTGACCCTGGGCCTCCGGTTTAAGTAGTAGGAGGAACAGCGTGTTTTGCCTTGAGCAACTCAAGCCTGCATCTAGAACATACGGGCCGAGAGTCTCGGTTTAGGCTTACACACAATGCAGCGACAATATTTATTTCATTTTTGAAAAAGCGCGGGACTGAAACCCAAGCGCAAGGACGAAATTCATGCATGAAAGCCAGACAACGATTGGATTGAGCCACATGGCCTACCTGTTTAGTCAGGTCCTCAAGCCTTGCAAGTTTGTATTGCCACCTCTTTCATCCCAGCATTGATATA
>BEXV01000469.1:123680-136412 GCA_003118195.1 Hemicentrotus pulcherrimus | reverse complement strand
AAGGGCACTTCTCAGATTTGAATAGGGCAATTATCAGAGGTGAAAATGGGCACCTCTAGTACCTAAAAAGGGGGACTTACTAGTAATTCTTAGCTACTTTTGGAGCAAACAACATTCTATGAAGGAAACAAAAACCTAAGAATCCCTTTTAGGCGCCACTTCTTATAATATTGTGCATGATTATTTATATCTCCAACTACAAACTATAGTATAAATGATTATTGGAGATTATGTACTAAGATATTTTTCACTATTAGTAATTTAGTATGTTATGTAACTATAATGATTAGTCTTATCCCATCCCCTCCTTTGATGTCAGAAGTTCTTAATTTCATTCATGTCTTTGGGAATATATTTATCAAAGGACTCGAATTACTTTTGCCCTAGCCTCAAGGGCAACACATTTTCTGTCCATTTGTTGTCGTCCGTTTGTTTTTGTTTTTTAATTAAATAATTTTTCAGAATCTGTTTAAATATGAAACGGGCTTCCTCGCCATGCGCATTGTTTTCATATCCATTTGTTGAACTCTTCACAAATCAAGTACAAATTCATTAAAGTCATTTCTTGACCTTTACATCTCAGATAAATGTCAAGACTTTACATGTTCTAGAGTTAAGAAACAGAATCACATTCATTCGTTTCTACTATTATACTAACTTACAAAATAACTGGATCACGAGTCTGTAATCTCTCAACATATACGTTATTTTTTATTGTGATTAAAGATAAGTTGATCCCCATTTAGAACTCATATGAAAACATCACAGTAGAAGTGTATTCTTGTTAGAAATATTGTAATGGAATATCATGCCATACCTGACGGTGCTCCATCTCTGGCCTTATTGGTAAAAAAAAAACCTTCACGGGAAGTTCCTTCTCTGATGGAGCCTTTTTTTTTTCTTGTTACATTTTGGAACGAATGGATACAATGTAGTGTTTGTAGAGTTCTTGTGCTGCATTCCGGAACTTCTCCACAGAGGTCACTGACCACTGAAAATACAATTCCACTATTGAAACACCATTCCCCCATACAGACTCTACCATTGAAACACCATTTGTCATACAAACTCCACCATTGAAACACCATTCACCATACAGACGCCACCATTGAAACACCATTCACCATACAGAATCCACCATTGACACACCATTGAAATACCATTTACCATTGACGCCAGTGGCGGATCCAACGTGATTTTTAGCTTTTGGGGGGTGGCGCTCAAGGGGGGGGGGGGGAAACGGGATCCGCGCCTGTTCACATCTGAAAACATTTTACTTGCACTAGAGTGCCTAGGTATTCGTAAGATCACCCTCATAGTCTCAGTAAAGGCTACCGCGGGTTTGTTTTATACTGATTTGTTTCATCTACTCCAAAGATGTTTCATCTACTTCAAAGATGTGCAGTATGACGGTGTACAATATAAGCTCGAAATAATTCAACCTTAACTTTACGAGAGCACATATTAAACTTTCCGCACAATATATTACCATGTGCATAAAGTTTACGACACTGTCTATAAATATCTATATCATCACACAGGTCCTCAGTATTAAAAAATAATGACCAAGGTACTTAGCCTCTTTAAAGAATCAAGTTTAGCACCACACAAATAAAGATCTGGAAATACCAACTTACAATGTTCTTTACAATTCACAATCATAGCGTGACTCTTCTTTGCATTATATTTAACATCATTGGCTGTACCAAGCTGGGTACAAATATTTAGCAAGCTCTGTGAACCTGCAGTTGATAGACTAAACATAACACAATCATCACCATAAATTAAATGATTAACTTTGGTACTCTCAACTAAACAGCCAGTTCCACAGTTACTCAATTTATAGATAAATCATCCAACAAATTAAATAAGTATAGAGTCAATATACCTCCTTACCAATATGACAGGTGCCGGAAAGGCAATTACCCCATCTATTAATGCCCAATATATATCTCCGTTCACCATAGGTAACTCTTTAAATATATTAGTTTTTGCTATCAATGCCCATCATACATCTCCGTTCAATAGTCAAGTTTGACTAATAGCCATTTATAATATCACACAAAGTAGAAGTTCACCGTAGGTAACTCTTTGAATGTATTAGTTTTGCTATTAATGCCCAATATACATCTCCATTCACCATAGGTAACTCTTTGAATATATTCGTTTTTGCTATTTATGCCCATCATACATCTCCATTCAATAGTCAAGTTTGACTAATAGCCATTTATAATACCACACAAAGAAGAAGTTCACCATAGGTAACTCTTTGAATGTATTAGTTTTGCTATTAATGCCCAATATACATCTCCGTTCACCATAGGTAACTCTTTGAATATATTCGTTTTTGCTATTTATGCCCATCATACATCTCCGTTCAATAGTCAAGTTTGACTAATAGCCATTTATAATACCACGCGAAGAAGAAGTTCACCATAACTCTGTGAATGTATTAGTTTTTGTTATATTTTTGATCAATGAAATCCTGTTCATTGATTGGTCAACATAGCATCATGTGACCAAACATAACATTGCTATGATGCTACGGATAAGTAAAATGTGCTATGTGTGACGTCATCTATGGTATAGTGCACTATACCATCGATGACGTCATAGATGAAGGCTTTACAAATCCTTTATTTTGGACAAACCTGCATGATAGTAGAGGCATATGCATGTGTGTAGGTACATATGTACATAATTATATGCATATTTATATATGTTGTGTACATGTTGATGTCTATATATATAACAAGTAATCCGCACTGTAAAGTAACACTAACAAAGCCCACGAATGTTTTGCTTACATTTTGTCTTATTGTCAAATTTTGAGATTGAATATTAACCCCCTTCCGAACACTTAGGTACACACCGAAAAGTCAGCGTAATGTAATTCGCTGAGTGGTAAGAAGGCATCTTTTAGACAACCCAGGGCAGGGAAAGCGGTATGTGGAACTCAGTGACCAAGATAAATCACTAAAAAGCAAGATATAAAGGATGGGCGAGAGCACACATCCTTGTGGAGTACCTGTGCTTAGTCGTCTAACTTAAAGGGACATAACATTTCCAAAACATACTTGTTGCACCCTGTTTATCATGAAATCCCTTAACCATTGACATGATTTGTGATTCACAACCCTGCTTAGTTTTTTTTCACCAACGTTCCAGGAACTATCGTATTAAATGCAGAAGAAAAATCTACAAAGAGCACCCTAGCATAATATACCAGTTCTTTCCACATGTTTACGCTTTTGTCGGGTGTAACTGGTAATAAAGCGCTTTTTATGAAACTTTCTTTTCCAATTATTATTATTGCAAGTCTTGTGATTCCTTTTGAAACTTTGATCTGATGAAACGGGGAGGAATCATCATGAAGAAGATGACGCCCTCTATCGAGAGGAGCCATATAAACGATGCTGTGTAGCTTCCCGTCATGTCTGCCAGCATTCCTAAGGAATGATATAAATAAATGAATATCATGAGTTAAATGCGAAATCATTTTGTTCTTAAGACTAAAAATCATTATTAATCTACTGCAAATCGCCCAATTCGTCAGCAGTGACAAATTCCAGGCTATAGGAATGTTATATTTGTCTTTGCTCGCTCGAAGAAAACAGCATATTAAAGAAACAAAACCCAAGATCAATCAAAATACTGGTATGTTTACGTGATTCAAGTTAAAATTATATTGTTCAGTTTTAACAAGGGAGCAAAATAGGAAGAAAGATAGAGAGAGAGAGAGAGAGAGATAGAGAGGGAGATGAAGAACAAAACAAGAGGAGGCAACTTGAAAAGAAATGTGTATTGTACTTTTTTTTTTTGTATTTGTATTGCACTTTGCTGTGCAGGGGCTTTGGGTATCTTTTCGGAACTTTCGATTCTCGCGTATAGGGCGCGTAACATAATCTCTCGTTTCTTGGTTCAACGTACAACGATATAAATGGCGGATTTCAAGATGATGTGGAAAGCAATCATTAAGTTTCATACCTGTCAGATAAGTACCAACGAGAGCTCCTAACCCGAATGAGATTTGCATCACGGCGAAAACGAGCGGAAAGGCTGAGCTAGGAGACCGTTCCTTGGAGACGAAAATCATGAACATGTTTTCTTCATTGATGGCAAATGACGTAATAAATGACGCAACGATCATGACAGCGAAGTTGGCAGAGAAGATATCGACAAGCATCGAGGCAATGTTGATTAGCCTCAGGAGAAGGAAGAGGTCGTAACCAGAAACCAGTTTTGAGGTTAGAATGACGCCGATGAATATACGCGAAAGAAAACACGCAATAGATGTGGAGTATAGAAGACATAGCGTGGAGTAGAGAGACTTTCCTCGACTGATGGCTCGAGGTATAAAGAAAGCATGCCATCCTCCATGTAACATGGCAACAAAGGCATTTGCAACCACGATGACAACTAGGCATCTGTCCTGGTTGTATACGGAGTCCATCAAAGTCCGACGAATTCTTTTGAGAGAGAGCTTCGAGGTAGTATTCTCAGATGGGTGATCGGTGCACGAACTTGACAGGTCGTTTGCTTCCTGTTGATGTCGGCCGTGGGTTGAGGATTGTAATTTGTAATTTATTTCCATCAATGAACATGATTCACTGCACATATCGCCTTTATCTTGTTCAGACACGGTAGTCATGGTTGTGGGACAGCGATCTCCTAGCGGTTCTTTGTATAGTTGAAGTGATGTGTCTTGCATTTCATCGCAATCTTCTTGAACCGTTCCAGAGATCAAACCTTGACAGTGTTCCGTATGACGCAGAATAGATTCATTCTCTGATCCCACGGTGGCATCATTGTTGAGGTCGTTATTAGTCTCCATTGACGAACATTCTTTGAGTGAAAATTCGCTCCTGTCTCTATCCTTGAAAGAACTTTCTTCAGAATGGTTGTGGCATTTAACTGCATCAGAGGTGGCCATATTTTCTGACTTGTCATGAATGTTTGTATCAACCATAACGGTGAGAGGTATAAGATTACAGGTGATCGCCCCCATGATGAGCATGGCTCCCCTCCATCCGTAGATGTCCATCAGGTAGGCTGCAAGCAATGGACTGATCAACATCCCAAAGGCATACCCTGACCTGCTGATACCAAAGAGCGCGTAAAAATGATCATGGGCGTGTGCTTCTAAACAGGTTACCAAGCACTGTGACAAGATGTTTCCACCTAGACCTGCACAGTCAAAGAAGATAAGATAGTTTTCAACATTAAGCATAATAATTAAAGGGATAGTTGAGTTCTGTTGCAGAGGGCGCTACCCAAAATATTCTTTTGTGAGATAATGAGTGTCAAATTTGAAAGAACATAATATTTAAATCATTTTTTTTTTTGGATAAAAATCGGTTCAGAGACGGCTAAAATATAACGATTTCAACTATCCCTTCAAGTTTATTGCAAAGTGTAAGAATTCATTTTTCGCTTATAAAAGTGTACAAGATATATTTCCCACATTAAACGAACTATTATGTTCATTAATTTAGTCCTAATCTAAAATGCAGTTGTTACCAAACTCAGTCCAGCTTAAGCAGGGTTATTAGTTACGATTCCGGGCCCATGTTCATCAAACCTTACTTGGAGGCCCACTGTACTACTTGTAGCTACTTGTTCCCTCTGTATAGAAAGTAATGCCTAATCGATGACCCATTGGTCCCCCATGATCCTCTTTTTCTTATGTTAATTGAGAGCTGAGTTGATGAGATAGCCTCCTGTCAGTGACCTTCATGCGTGGTCTAATCCCTCCTAGCCAAACTAGTACAGATAGTCTTTAACTGGTTGTCAACTAACTACACAGGCTTTAGTACATAGTTGACAACTCAGATTATGCTAGTAAGGTTTTCTGCATATATGAGTCCCGAGGATATTCTGGCCTGCAAGAGCTTTGGTTGAAATCATACTCACCACTTAACGATAGACAAACAGCAAGCTGAATATTATTGGTGATGATGGAGCTAAGTATCAAACCAAGGGGTGCTAGTATTGCTCCAGTGAGCAGTAGAGGGCGCCGTAATTTACCGTGACGGTATAGGTGTGCGACCATCGGTCCTGTATAGTAGGATGGTTAAACAACACAAGCAAGAACTTTTTTGTTTTAAATCAAGATTCGACGATTTAAAGGTACTATTCCCTTTTGCAGCCAACCTCAAATTCTGTAGAACTTTCATTGCAGGAATTATGATTATGTCAAATATGTCCTATCTGTGAAATTAAAATGTGTCCTAATATCCAAATTATGCAAGAAAACCCGTTTACTTGCTAGACTTCACTGTCAGACACTATTGAGTGACTAACTGGCTGTTTTTTTTTCTTCTTTCCTATAACATACATAAAATGAGCTGTAAAGGGTACATGAGAATTTGTCTACATCAATATCATACTTCTTGTGATGGCCAAAATTAAACTGATTGAATCTTTGCGCAATATAAAACAAATGACCATTCGGTACAATGGTCTGAAATCAAGACTATTACTTATTGGCTCCTAAGTCGATTTGACAACTAATAGTCGTTATTTTCCCACTTGAAGACATTTTCAAGCCCCCACCCTTTTTAGGGAACTTCTAGATTAGTATTTTCTTTCAAATGCCGTTGGAATTTAACCTTTTCAATTTGTTGGCCTGCAAATGGGACATAGTACCTTTAAGACAAATATTTCGAGGATATTATATTTCATTAGGTGCCAGGAAGTCACATGTTCCTTTATCAACAAAATCATAAGATTCACCATCGTCAACAACATTAGTATTATTGTTGTTCATTGTTATTATTCTTAAATGTTATAACATCATTTATTACTTTATCATCATTATTATACTATTAATATTATTATGTCTATCATCACCGTCATCATCATCATTTATTTATTAATGTTTTTTTTTTAATCATATCTATTTATCCACGTTTTGTTCTTTTGTAGGACAAGCCATAATGTTGTCTTACCAGCAACCCTTAATGCATGCAATTTGCATTCTGAATATTGAAATACGATTTTTCAAGTGAGTGAATTAATTTGAAACGAGGCACTTATAACAAAGCTTTGTTCATCAAATTTGATTACATTACGAAAATGGCCTATTGTTTATTTACAATAGTACTATATAATGTATTATTTGTCATTGTACGCTTCTTTGATATTTTTCAGCAAATGGATACAACGATTTTCCGTTGAATGACAGATGAATCAAGTCAGTCAATTCATGGCAAGCAGCAAAATAAAGGTGTATTATACATACCCGGTCCGAATGTAAACGCATTGAACAAACCCAGTGATATACCAATATCCGAAGAGGTAGTACCCAAGGTGTCTTGAAACTCGTAGAAGAAGACACCAATCGATTTGACAGTGCCAAGGACAAAGCATGTTTGAATGAACAATGCCGTCACCACCTGTATCGTGGCGATGTTCAACGACCGCAGCAGCGAGGAGATCATCGTCCTGTTCGTCTTGTACTTATCCGTATGGAAGAATCGGTAGTGGCCCTTGTGATAAGTGTTTCCTGGGAACGAAGTGAAAACGCACTGATTGAACTCCTTAACTCTTAATTTCAAACACTGATTGAACTCCTTAACTATAATGTTAAACACTGATGGAATTCCTTGACCCTTTTGGTTACACTGATGGAACTCCTTAACTCTCAATAGTACACACTATTATAATTCGTTAACTTTCAAAGGTAAACACTGACGGAACTCTTCAACCCCTAAATATTTCGGTCATATGCTAATTCTTACTCCCTCGTTACGTTCAGTCCAGCCATGTATGTTAAGGTCTTAAAGCCCCACTGTCCTACTTGTAGCTACTTGCTCCCTCTATATAGAAGACTTCCCCCAATCGGTGCCTGTTGTACCCCATGATCCTCTTTTTCTTATGTTAGTTGAGAGCTGAGTTATTGAGCCACCTGTCAGTGACCTCGCTGTGTGATCTAATCCTTTCTGGCCCAGTAGTATGGACGGTCTTTGAGTGTAACATGGTCTTAAAGGGTAACACGGTGCCTAAGCTCCTAAAAAAAAAAATAGTTGCTGCGCACAGCGCCTTTAATAGCATAATACATGTAGCTAAGTGTATGCTGCTCCCTCGAGCTAACTAGCTAGCCGCAGCAATGTTTCGCCGAATTTATATAATTTATCAATATATTCAGGGGGGGGGCAACAACAAAAAAGGGTCACTTTCTGGAAAAGGGGCATATACAAAGGGATATCTCAAGGTGAAAATATACAATTTGTTACATTGTGAATGCAATAATGAGGGATGATTTCTCTGTTTTTCTCTTTAACATGCATGGTCCCATTAGCTATTAAAAAAGAATTAGCGTTAAAGTATATCATTTTACTTTGCAGTTCAATGTGATAGTCTGAATATTCACTTGGCATAGATTTGTGAGGTCGCAGTGCTAAAAATAACAGTTTATAATCGAAGAAAAAACCCAATCCTGATGGGATTTTGAGCACGATCTAATCATGGAAGACTGAAAATATATTTTATAATTAACATTATTAAATCAATTGTAAATATGAGCGAGCGTAGCAACAAGCTTTTTTTTGGGGGGGGGGGGGTTAAGAAAAAGAGTTGCTGCATTCACTTCAAGATTAGGGGCAGATGTTAAACTGCCCTTTTATTTTGAATCGTGCCCCTTTTTCTTTCTAATAAGGGACCTATCCCCTTTTCATAAATGCCCCTTTTCACCTCTGATAAATCAATTTCTGATGGATGCCCCTTTTCCGTCGACAAATGCCCATTTCCCATACTCATAAGTGCCATATCTCATGTCTGGTGAGTGCCTCCTTTCAGGTGTAAGAAGTGCCCCGTTTGAACCTTTGATAATTACTCTTTGTACCTTGACACATGCTCCTTTTCTTTTCTAATATGTGTCTTTATCCCTTCCGATAAGTGTCCCCTTTAAATTTACCTCTCATCATTAGCACCTAATGCTTATGCTCAAATTTTTCTGGCCAGAATCAGGCATCGTATACGTGTTTAGTTTAAAACACGGTTGCGTCCTATCTCACTTTTGTAGAATCACCGAAAAACGGCGATCGTGATCGCCGATCGTAAACTCACAAAAAGGTGCGTTTACGATTGGCGATTCAGCAAAATCGGCGATCCCGGAGGAAGCTTTTGTAAACGCGTTTAAATGGGGTCAATGCACTGACCTCTAGTGGGTCTACGTAGCATGCGAATCATGCTACAAGGCCACCCAAGGAGAATTGCCAGAGAAGTGAGCATTAACAGTACACCGTGGAACTGCGATTACGATGAGTGTTTGCGATGAGCGTTACAAATCGCTCATTCTGCCTTCAAAATTGAGCTTAAACGCACCCCTAAGAGTAAATTCCCCTAAAGCTCGCTCGCTCGCATTTTTAGATGATTCAATTACATGTCACTTAACCAGGTCTTTTCAGTCTTCCGTTATGAGAATGTGCTTATAACCCCATCATGATTTGTTTTTTCCTCTTTATAAGATGTAATTTTTCACTCTACGACTTCACAGATCTTACATTTTTTCTCACTCGCTTTGCTCGCTCGCAAGTGAAATATCAAACAATCACACCCAACCGAAAGTGTGATGCTTAAGCAATATCTTGTATAATATATAAAGAAAAACAAATATGGAAATCGTCCCTGATAATGGAATCACAATGAAGGGGTTAATGCTAATATCTAAAAAAATTGTATATTGTCGCTTTGAGATTTCGCTTTGTAGGTGCCCTTTTTTGTTGGTGCTTTCCACTTTGGAAATAGCTCTGCCGCCCTTGCTTACCCATTAGCGCCAGGACGTGCCAGCGTTAATTTCGCGCTTGCGCGCAAAGGGGGTGTCTGTGGGGGATGTCCTCTCTATCTCTGAAGCTGATTTTTTTTTTTAAACTGGATTCGTGCGATTCGGTTAATACTTTTAGAGGGAGTCTGAGGTAAATGTGCCTGCCTCTGAAGCTGACATTTTTTGGATTTTTGAAACTGGATTGGTGCGTTTTGGTTAATAATTTTTTTTTGAGTCTGATTTCATGTCGAAACACCTGCAGTTAATGCGGGATGGGGAGGACGAAATGCAAGGGACGAGGGAGAAGTGGCTAATGAGCAAAAACAAATTCCGCATCACCATCACTCTTGCATGTTACGCAGGCCCTGGGGACTTTTTTAAACTGGGAGGGGAGCTAAAGTATTTACGATCAGGTAGAGCAAAGCAAGGCAAAGTGGAGTGTAAATTGACGTGGGGTCCAGTGTCAAAGCCCCGGTGGGTGTCAAGGGGCGGAACCCCATGAAGCTCGGGGGTTATAGGCATTTAATTACGATCAGATGAGCAACCTGGGGCCCGCCTTAAGGCCCTTGATGGGGTCCAGGGGGCAGAGCCCCCGGAAGCTCAGGTAAAAAATCATGCCATTTCAACAATATTTGTAAATCACTGGTATCGAATTAGAAATAATCCACGTTTGAATTTCATTCCACCAGTACAAGTGAGAGGGAGCATAGTGAATGAGAGGGGTGAGGGTGACGGAAATAACTACCTCCTCACAGGTTCCTTAGAAAAAGTACAGTATGAAAACAAGCAATATTCTTTTTCAATAATTCCATTTCCTCGGTATTTACTTGTACATTTTGAAGGATATTATGCGAGGGAGCGTATCGACCGAGTGAGAAGATTTTTGCATTTTTATTTGTCTAAACACTGCATTCTTGGGCATTCCAAAGTATGAAAGTGTGTTGCAGTCTTTAGTCAGTGTTTGCTATACATTCTTTTTGGCACTTTTTCAAATTTTTAGNTTTTTTTTTGTATTTGTACCCTAGCCCCCGCAGCGTACAGCCATGATTCAGTGGCTAAGCAATGGCCTCGTTACTGTCAGCCCCAAGGATAAAAAACCGCCATTATTAGTGCCCTTTTATGAGGCATTATTCCTCATTACTGTCAGTTATGACTGAAGGACGTAGGTGCCCTAATAGATTAGCATACTAGCACACTCATGCTTTAGCAGTCACGTAAAAAAAACACTCACAAATTATTATTCAATAAAATCTGAGAATGTGTACTATTATCTAGATCTAGTAGGAATAAATCATTGTTAAAATCTTTCCATAAATCGGGGTAAAAAAAAAATATTCCACCATCATGACCAACAGTGTAGATAAATTACTCAAAGCATCAATTTACACTATAGGCATAAAACAGGGTCATAAGTGTGAAGAAAAATGTGAGGTAAGCTTAAAGGTTATACAAAGTTTTATGGGGTCATGAATTTCATTCAAATCAACATATTGGAAGCATATTCGATTCTACAATATTCAGTGATCGGTGTCACGGTTGAAATCGAGTCTAAAATAATGAAATTTTAAATAATAAACTCTTTATGATGTAAAGCCCCTCTTAAGGTCAAGATATTAATTAAGCTATAAAACAATGTTTCTTAACTAAAATTAATCGATTAGCTATTCCTGTTGGGAAATTATATATCTCAACTACTTATCCTGAGATTTTCATGGTCGCAGCTATCATTGTACGGTCGTACGTGATATTTAAATTTTTTGAAAATTTACCGGGAGCACCGGTAAATTGTTATAATATTCAATTTTTCTCGAAAGCAGACGTGTTTTAGAGGCTAATTTTCCCAGTGCTTGTAATACACACAGGGGCATCCAAATATATCATGATTGTATAGAATCCCTATCCACCAAATTTTCAAAATTTCCCCAAACGTTGTGTTATAAAAGGTAATACAAAGTAAAGACTTACAGTTATTATGTAGACTGATGACCCCGTTGTCACTCCAGCAAAGCACAGAGTCAATGTTAATGCGTATTGACCTTTAGCGCCCTACTGCATGCCGAGAGGCAGCAATATACACACTGCACCCAATTGCAAACTAATGCACACAGTGAATACGATGTGGTTGATCGGCAAGTTTGACACTAGACTCACGATTTAAATTTGCTAAATATTCTTTCGGACATTGATAAGTTGAAAAGATTGTATTTTACTGCTATAGGTTTCATCATGTAATTGTCACTAAAGTACCGATTTCGAGCGAACTCAATCGAGTTTTGTACGGTACGTGTTAGATATGTTGAGAACTAATAGAACAGTTTTTAATACAAAGCTAGAGTAGTAATGCTCATAATTATGTGCCCGTTGTCTGCCTCCTGGAGGGATGGTTTCCGCTCTTAAGAGCTAGAGACAAAAAGCAGCAATAAAAAAGGGGAACGCTCTGAACCAGCCAGCCCAAAATCTTCCCACACTTTCACTGTCATAGGAACTCCCTCCCAAAGGACGACAAAGCAGGTCTTCTTCAATCACGACGAAATGGGTTCTCCCCCTTTTGCTACCAAATTCACGCACGAGCCTCGCCTCCATACAACTTTGAACTATCAAACCCAGTCGCACGATCGCCATCATTTTAATGTGCATATCTATGGGGCTGACGGAACAAAAGGAAAAGGAATGCGACGCATCCAGACTACACCTGTGCATCTAAATCAGAATTAGAAAGGTGATCAATAGGGGCTATAGGGCAATAGCTACATTGATGTTCACGCAGCCAGCAAAACATTGATACGTACACTGCATTTTAATTTTACAATAGATTCATTCAGAAACCCATCTCTGCTTTATTTTTAGACTACAGCCAGGGCCGGCGATTTCTTTTCATGACCAGAGAAGACGAAATGCAATTGGACGAGGGAGAAGTGACGTAATGAGCAAAAACTTTTTTTTTTCTTTGGGGGGGGGGGGGGGGG
>BEXV01000469.1:64952-85398 GCA_003118195.1 Hemicentrotus pulcherrimus | reverse complement strand
CCCCCCCCCCCCCCCGAATAAATTAGCGGAGTATGTACAGAAGATTTTCAATTGTAATTTTCTTTCGATTGGATGAACGAAGTAAATACCCTTGTGGTCATGATTTTCAATTTTACGACAAATTGTATTTCTTAAATCAATCAACACGCTGAAATTACTACGACATCCACTCGGCTGTTCACTCCTTTTTTTCGTAATGTTAGATTTAAACATTGTAGGCTTAGTTTTAAATTGTGTATATTTATGTTGTTGTTTATTTTGGGAGGTTTGTTTTTAGTTTTTTCTGTTTTAAATGAAAGTCTTTGAATACAATTAGTATCATTACTTATAGATTATTCTTAGCTTGCCTTTGAATCATAATTGGGTACACGTATAGAAATGTTAGCAATACATTTTTTCATAATCTGAAAAAGTTTATCATATGGTATATATACTTAATAATCTAGGGCTACAAGGCCATTGTTGTAATCAGTTTTGTAACTGACGATTCTACCCTCTATAAAATATAAAAACTACAAATATATTCGAAATTTACCAACAGCTCAAGTAAATTATTCTGACGGGGTCTCGTTTGACATTAGAAAGAACAAACTTAATCAAATCAAAACAAATACAAAAGCATAATGTCGACTTGGCATTATAGCACACTGATAAAACGTCACCCGGTATTAATAATCAATATTCGTTAAATATGCTATTTTCATTTGCAATGTAAAATGTAAATATACTGAGCTTGGAAAATAAGCAGCGCGAGTATTTACCTTGCTTACATTCGTTCATCGACAAAGGGCAAAAGTACAAAAGGGGTTTTAAGTTCCCCCAAAAGGAAGGGATGTGACTGGAATAGTATTATTCAGGAAGCACTAAGAAACATTTTATCACTGGAAACAAATAAAGGTAAGGCAAAGGATCGTCAATTTCTGAGTTTGTCAGGATTCACAGGATTTATTTCACGTCATGATTATGTCTGCTTAAAGAAAATGAACATTCAGGGACTCGATGAAATCAGTATATAACATTTTCTGAAATAGGTTACCATTGAGGCATGCTCTGCAGTGTTCTGGATCGTAAATCTCTCATAAAGAGAATACATATAGAATACCAAAATGACAGCGTCAATTTAGCTCGTCGTCAAGGTTCTTAATTTTTTACCGATTTAGCCAATTTGAAGTACGTTTACTTATACGTATCGTGATTTAAACTGTCAAAAATTCTTTAATTTCTTATTTTTGTCAAATTTAATTTTAAAGTGTCATCAGTCTGCTTTTCTGATTTTCTGCTTTCTTTTACAGAAGTTTTCTGTCAAGGTTGGATTTCCCTTTAAGTTTGAATTATAAAACAGAGAGGATACTCAGATTTCCGCCCAAATGGGATTCAGGGTATATTGCTTTTTTACTGCTCTTTAAGACAATGCCAATTCATCTATTTTTTAATGACGATTTGATGATAATCATTCAGAATAATTGTATCTCAATTAAACTTTGTCATACTCCTGATACAAATATGACATTATGGTTTTCATCCATTTGAAATAATTTGAATGTTCATTGAGTCAGAAATCATGGAATAAAAAGTAAAGCCAGATTTACACACAAATGAAAGTGTTGGCTTACACTCAATTTTCGGACAGATTTTTATGATAGTGGCGTGCGTTTTTAAAAGTACCTTGAATATTTTTTCTGGATAAATATATAATCCTCTGCTTAGTTATAACCAGTCCTGATCGACTCTTAGCTCTGCTTCATGAACTAATAATTTGATTACGTGCAAGGATAGAAGATAATCAAATCACATAATTACATTACTCGAATCGTTCATTAAAATTGGTTGAGTTTATTTTGGACGATATACACCGCACTCAAATGGTACGGGGAAAAACATTTGCTGTTAGTGGCGTCGATGAACAATTTTGTTTAGGGGAGAGTGTGTTGGTCCGAATATGTGTTTGCAGAATGTGTACCCTTACAAAATAGTGAAATATTAAAATAAACGCAACACTGGACAAAAGGTGATGGAAGAAGAAGAGGAAGAAAAAGGAGAAGAAAAAAGAAAAGAAAAAAAGAAAGAAAAACAATTATGAAGAATAATAAAATATGCTGATAGACAATTTTGAAAGAGGTGCCTTTTCCGGGCCTCCTTTAGCGACGCTGCTGTATATTGGTAATTCTAATTTCTTTAATCAATCGTGTTCTCTGATCTTGAGATATGTATAGAGCACAACAATTGTTGCCATAGTTGACTAATGCATTTTCACTCAGGAAAAGTAGGAACCAACTATTAGTTTGAGTACATTATGTATGTTATCCAACATTGAAAGTAATGGAGGATATCAAAGTCTCCTCTTATATTTTCCAAATTGTTCTGAAGTTAGCCACGAACTTTTTCAGATCTTGGTATTGATGTTGTTTGAGCATTCCCCCTTCCTTTTCGTTTATTTTGATATGTGGTAGTATGTCCATCTTGAATCATTCCCCTCGCAGATATTTCCATAAAAAAAGTTGATCGCAATATTTTAAGTCATTAATATAGCTAGGTTTCAAACAGGAGACAGCTCCAAAGACAAGTTTGAAATTAAAAATTGTTTCCAACCGTTACCAAAAATAATGATAATCGACTAGACAGAAAATGATTCCAGCAAAGCAAAATGTCAGGCAAGCCCCTCGGGATACGTGAAAAGAAACCATTGTATTGATCATAAGAAAATGTATAATAGAAATTCACATTAATAGCTTCATGAGGTGTGAATTAAATACACACAAAGCTGTATTTCCTTTTAAACATGAAACGCATTAGCTTTAGTATCTCAACCATTAGAAAATTAAACACAAAATAAACTTGAACTTGAACTAGAAACTTAATGATGGCAAAGATCTTAATCTAGGATGCTACAGGCCAAATTGGCCATGCCTATCTTTTTATCCTATACATCACCCTTCTACCGAAACCAGTTAAGCAACAAAGCCGTTATTGGGGCAAATGAAATCAGATTAATCGATTGCCGTGAGATATTCATCTTGATACAAAAGGAAATCGACTCGGGGGATTATACAGGATTAAAATAAATGCTTTGTTCCTTTTATAAAGGTAGCAGACACCCCCAAGTTATCAACAGATACATGTATGGTTACAATAAGGCGTGCCCTACAAGGAAAATATTAGTCTAGACGTGATGTCAGTCGCTATTTAATATTTAGCTCAATATAAAAAGACAAAACAAAACTACATTACAACGGAGCTTCGTTATACTTGTATTTCTATAAATAAGGCATCAAACTATTCAAACAATATGACGCACTATCTCTTGAAAAATAGCCATCGTTACGTTCTCGAATCCTACGCATAGATGCATGAATCGTGGTGACATGTTTAATTTCGATACGCAATGAACGTAGCATTTCCTGGTATTATTTATTCTGCAGAAAGAGGTATTTGAGGTAACGCTCAAAGTTTGTGAAATATTAACGACAAATAACGATGCAATACTCATCAATTTGTCACCGTCAATGGTAGGCAGTGGACCATTTCGGAGTTCATTCATCGCTTCGTTTCCAAAACGTCATAAATTGATTCACTCGGTATATTCTAGAAGGATATAATTATGTTGCATACACATTAAAACAAAAACCAAATCCTAAACAAACACACGACCAAATATAATGACATTGAAACATTGCTTGTCATTTTATGATGACATGGGGGCAGGAGTATTGAATAAAACATATGTTCGCGTACATCATAAACATGCTAAACACAATTATTATATTGATTATAGGCATTTGAGGCCTAAGCATCCCATAATTTGTGACAAATATATTCCATGGGCTATTCGATCAAGCCACTTATTTTTTCCTCAAATGTGAATTTCCTTGCCTGTCTATATCCTCAATAAAAAGTCAAACCATTTATTGTTCATCAGTCATCATGCCAAACGATATGTGTTGTATTGTATTTTCTGTAGGATTAGCCTAAATACGTCGATGCCATCAAGTAAACTTTGCGCAAAATATTGTTGGGCGCAGCGTGTCATCAGATTGAGTTCATTCATCCAAGAGCCCACGCTGCGTTCAAACGTTACGTTGGGGTATTGGTAACGGGACTCGAAAATAATGAATGAAGTTATTGCACATTCAATATATTGAGGACAAATCTTTTAGCAGTTTTACCTTAGACATTTCTAATAGATAAAGGACTTGGTTGGCGAAAGTTTCATGGGGAAAGGACAACTTGCGTCGCAGTGAAAGTTATTACCGCAATAAGTGGAAATGTGCGAGCACCATGTTTGGGTAAATATACACATACAAAATCGTGCTACTAATCTGTCACGGCGTTTTCTTTTCAACGCAATTTCATCATTCCCCATCAGAGAATGGAGTCTAATTGTCCTCAATAGATTACTTAGACTTCGCATTGCCTCATAAATCCATATAGGCAGACAAATTACAAGTGGTTTTTGAAGTCGCCACTGTCGATATTATGTGAAACCCCGGCCTTTTTCATAAAAGAGAAGCAAAACAAAACAAAACAAAACAAAACGGGAAAAAAAGGCATGAACGTTCTAACATTAATTCAGTATTACTAGGATTCCCTTATAGAGATGATGTATTCTAGGTCAACATAATGCCATCAGTATCATCTATAATGTCGCTTTCCATCAACCTTTAAATCTTTTTATATCGTACATCTGAGAGAGTGAGACAGTAGGCTACATTCAAATTAATGTTTGACCGGAGCTTCAATATAATTTGAAATTAATTGGGTTTTGACTGGAACTTGACTTCTAATCCAGTCTAATTTCAACTCCCATGGTCACCCTGATATTTCAGGTGATCTATTAAACAAACTGAGATAAAATATCATGGGGATTGGCAATTTTCATATGTAGCCACTGATCAATGGAGTAACTTGCCGGAATACCTTAGAAATATAGAAACATGTGAAAAGTTCAAAAGTAATTTGAAAACATATCCATTTAACACTCTGTGAGATCTCACAATGATGAACCCAGTGCACGGCCATTTCGACTGCTTCTTTGTTCTGTAAAGCGCATAGAGACATGCAATTATGCCTATGTTTAATGCGCTATATATATTTTTTTTTAAATGTTTAATTATTATTATTATAATTATCTAGCCAAGATTGAACAGATTTAGAGCTGGTAACGAATCAACCATTGATGAGGGCTCATACTTAATGTGAAGCATGATCATGATGATGCCACAGAGAGAATGAAAGCGGGTTTGGTTTAATTATGGTTTTTAACGAGCTTTGCATTTTTATCACATTAACTAAAATATATCAAATACAAGTGTGGTCGTGGTTTGAATAAACAAAAATTGGGGGGGGGGAGGTAAGGGTTGCAGAAATTGAATTTCCTGTGATTTCATAAGTCGCGTTTCTGACTATTGTTATGACTGAGTGGATAACAAAGTATTTCTGACACAATAAAAAATGCACTACGCGACAAGAGTATTCCACTGCCACTACACTGTGCTTTCACCGTTTCATACAGCAGACACCTGCTAATAACAACAACAAAAAAGAGAAAAATGAAAATCCCGGCGGGCACGTTTGGCCACGTAGCTATTCCTTCTGATATATTCACGAAAAACTTTTGATAATCTTTTGTTTGTTTCTTAAATTGGACTTCCCTTTTTATAAACTTAACAAATTGTATGGTATTTCAAAACTTTCTAATTGTATCAGACATTGATAAATAGGTATTTGTTTTATGAGCAATGGCATAACATCTGGCTTGTCACTACCTTTTAACATGTTTTTGTGATTGTTAACATTGTTCTCGAGTATCGCGATTAGACAGGACTCATGTACGACATTTGTAAGAAGAATTAACCTTGGAGAAAAGGAAACAATGCAAGCACGTTTATCAAGTATATTCTCCCAGATTTTGTTTTTCTTTCTCTCTCTTTCTTTTGCCACAGGATACCAGGAACGTTATATCTTTGAAAAATATAAAAATGTGGTATGAGCTTGAATCGATGTTATTGTGTTTATCATAAATTTGAATTAGGCCTTCTCAGACACTTTGTATAATATCAGCTATTATGTGCCCTAATGTATTACGTCAATTATATTTTATGCATTTGGAAATTCCATCAGTCACGTATCCATGGTATTTATTGTTTCAAACACCACCGTGACAGGAAGGACTTGTCCACAATTCAGTTACACGCTCTGTACTAACCCCAGCAAGTTAATCGTCAATAACCACCTAAGAATAAACATTACGTGGCAAAAATCAAATTGAGTGTTTTGGTGGGTTGTTTTTCTTCTTCAATCTAGATATTTAAAATAAAAAAAATATGTGAAGGAGGATTTTGAATGATTTGGCTTCATGATCAAATAATGTGTCAGTGTTGTTTTTTTCAATTAAAAAGAAACGTTTTTTTTTTAAATAAATCTTTCACCGCGATATCGTTGACAGAGAAATAAAATGGATGCCAAAATATATTGCTCCTTTTTAGCAGGGGAAAATTTAAGTAGTTGCAGGAATTTTTCCCGATCTTTACATGACCCGATGTCATTGGGTATTGATAAGCATTTGTTTGGGTATAGTTGACAGTTTTGAAATCCTATTTTTTCATCTAAAGATATCGATGTTTTGATCTGACTGAAACCGTGAATATTTGTTGAGTTCCCCTGGGTCTATACTTAATCCTACCTCGTACATGAGATCATGTGATGTTTATGTTATTCTAGGTTAAAAAATGAAATCTCTATTATAGTAATTCCTTACTGGCTTGGATGATTTTCTAAATCCATTTTGTTTGTTAATGCTCTTGTATTTATACCATAATCCCTCTACGATTGTAATGCCTTTTTATAGCGTGGTGTGGAATGATTCCCCCTGACGAATATAATAACACCTTTCTTTTTTGTAATTTATTCAATGATATTTATAAACATGTTACCAATTCCGATATCAACCACATGATTTCATATGCAATACCGAATTAAATTCAAAACCGTTCCTATTTATATCAAAGATATTTATCAATTTAAAACGATAAATCAGGTAATGATTTAAGACAAAATTAACAAAACATGCAAACAATAAAGTGAAAACGAGCCTTACACTGAAAACATTTGCATTAAAGTCTAAGTCTACCTCTGTGTAGTGAATTAAAGTAGTACTCGTATACCTGAAGGGTTGCTGTTGTGCTAATTGTGATTCCGATATTTTTTTTAAAGAAAATGACATCGGAAAAAAAAAAGATTTATTCAGTGAGTTGTCGTACAATTCGTACAACTGTATTTAAACACATTTTTATAAAGCTGTCTTTGGGTTCTTTTTTAGTCATCCACCTTACAAAGGCACGTGTAACTATTATGTTTTGGCCATTCCACTTATATAAAATAACAAATAGCACGCATCGTAAAGGACGAGCACCTCTTTTAATTGATCTTGATGCTAACAGTCTTTTGCCCATTTCAAGAGGGCTCAAGCCACAATAAACAAGCCCAGGGGACATATCGATCCGTCATTTCAACAAACAACTAACCTCTTTTGTTTTGCTTTTAACTCAGGTTTACTAATGGGGTCTAATAATTGCAAAATGATTATTTGGGTCTGTTTGAAAAGGAGTTCGTGTTACCCATGGCTAATTTATCGATCGTGATTTGAATGCCATATTTACGAGCTAGGTTATTGATGTGATTGTTTGGTAATGGCAGGTTGATGCCCATATTTCTATTGTAGAGATCCCCATTCCATTCCTGATGGAAACGCGAAAGTGGTTTTGATAGGATCTTAAATCGTTATGGTTGTGGATGAGCTAAATCATTTTGGTTGTGGATGAGCTAAATCGTTATGGTTGTGGATGAGCTTAATCATTTTGGTTGTGGATGAGCTTAATCTTTATGGTTATGGATGAGCTTAATCATTTTGGTTGTGGATGAGCTTAATCATTTTGGTTGTGGATGAGCTAAATCATTTTGGTTGTGGATGAGCTAAATCGTTATGGTTGTGAATGAGCTTAATCATTTTGGTTGTGGCTTTCAATTTAGCCTCTGTATTTCAAAACATTTTTTGTTTGTTTTCTTGTCTTTTTTTGTTCAGGTGTTTGGTAACATAAGAAAACAAATCGAATTGTACAATTTATTTTACATTATGGAAACAAATACGCAATTGTTGGTTCGTTATGATCCAAGGCATGTTGGACATTCATTTATTGTAAGTTCGTTTTATTATTGTTGGTGATTATCAATCATGCATGCCCTCTACGTGTCATCGTAATAATGTATTGGTTTATTTCATGTTTGGAAATGAAAAAATAATGAAATGGAATGAAAATGAAAATGAAATATAACATTTTTAAACATTTGGTTTCATTGGTGCTCACATCTTTGCTCAAGGAGTGTTACCCACCTCTGTTCCCCTCGACCCCGGTTCATGAAATGGGTTAGTAGCAATGCGGGGTGATAGTAGTTGCATGGCCCGCATAAAGAATAGTGTGGATACTAAAATGATTATCATTATTGTTATTATAAGTATTGGTACTATTATAAGTAGTAGTAGTAGGAGTAGTATTATTCAAGATTCTGATCATAGTATCTCATTTTTAGAATGATGTTATGATAATATACAGTAGCGTGCTGGTTACTTATTCTAAACCAACACTCAGAAATGAACCATGCCTGAATCGATCACATTAATTATTAAAACAGCACTGCCCATTCGACTATGCACCAGAAACATTGAAAAGAGATACTATGTCTTCTGAAATGTGTAAGTCGAACAAGGTATGCATCGAGGGAATATGATCCCTGTGATAACCGTCAAAACGAATGTTGGATTGTAAGTCGTAACTGCTTGGAAGCTATTTACCCCCCAAATAGGACAATCTCCATATTATGGCGAGCTGTCATTCGCAACCTCTCCCCTCTTCAAAATAATTGACAGGTTATGCATCTGTTTTTGCGACCCCTTGCAATTCAACTCAATGTAATAAAAGAAACGAGTCGCCAGCGCAGTCGTACAATCATTGTAATCGACACAAAGTAGTCGGCACAATTATATCATCACCAATCCAATACCCTGACGTTGGCGAATTGAGGCATTTATTCCGTGCACTTAAATGAGATTTAGAAGAATCAATAAAGGACGGATACCTTTACGAGTTTCCAATAGATGACCGCGTTGCATATAGAGCAGACTGCTTTAATACTCGATCGCCTTGGCGTGAGTAGTAAACGCCCTCACAAAGGTACACTGGGTAAACAATCTTGAGCTCGTTTAATTTCTCGATCTTTCGACTTCTCCTCATTCGTTTCTTGCAAGTCTTCTTAAGATGCCAGTTATTAAGCGAAGTGGTGATTTCGGCAGATTGTCTTCGGAGCGGAAATGAAAGGTGGCAGGATGCCATTCCGCGGCCCACCACTTTCTTCCGAAGCATCTTATATTCCATGCTGAGGTTTTTAATCTAAGATGTCCTAATTAAAGATTGCTATACCTGTTGACAAAATCGACCCTACTTTATTGCAAGAGATGCTTTCGTATCGGAATGGTGTTAACACTTTTCATCCGTGGTAAGTTGTTGGTATCTTTCATGTTACAATGTTTTGAAGCCCACAAGATATTTTTTTTGTGTGACCTGTTTACCGACAACTAGTTCTGTGTTGATATGTGTCTACATACCGACTTATGACCAGTGGTCTCTATTAAAGCGCTGTGGTCAGTTCCAGTTTCGGGTCCAAGCTTTTCGAGTTGAATCGCAATTGAGATACACGTATAAATAGTCATGTTTTAGGAAAATATTATAATCACAGGCATGCTTAGGCAATTTACTCTTACCCATTATGAATCTTGCCAAGAATCCATAAGAAGTTCATTCTCATCTTTGAGGCAAACTGTGGATGAAGATGTTACGAATACTGATAACTTCTCTTGAATGAATGAATATTGCAAGATCTAATATCTTTGTTTTCATATATCCTACCTCATAGTCCACTCTCTCCTTTTCACTTTTCTACTTTTCATCGCTTAATACGAACACAGGAGACAACCATACCTACCATTACCAATACTGTAACAATGACTTCTAAAATAAGTTGTTTTCTCAAGTTTCTGAAAGGAACCATTTAATAACTTGTTCTGCAAAACTTAAGTTGAAAAAGGAACATGTATATAGCTTAAATAAATATAAATCTTATTTTATCATCCCCTACACCTTCCTGTCTCAATTTTATATATTTTTTGTAAGATGAAATAATGATAATCTGAGAAGGCCTAGACAATTTACTAATATTGCGATGTTACCATGGTAACGGTGGAAGGTTGCTCAGCAAATTCCTTTGAAAGGATGTTAACTTCACAATGTTTGAATTGTGTTGTTTGTGGGACTGCACTTACAATTATGAACTCATCATCCCTCTTAAATGCGGAAAAATTTTAACAATTGAAACAATGAAGTACTGAAGCATTAAACCATACAGCAGAACTTAACTTTCAAAAGGATTTAGTACCCAAGCAACACATGCAAATCGCCTGACTCAAATTTTGTATGTATCAGCCCAAACTTGAAACAAGAAGATTTCGACGACACTGGTGCTCATGCAGTCATCCGAGACTGAAAAATTATGAATCGTGTATTATCAGAAAGAAAACAAATTACTCCTTATCATAAAATATATTTCAAAGTCTCATCGATTACGACTCTTTAATCTTAAGCGCTAAGAGTAGGGTATAATTATTTCTAGCTACACACTGTATATCATATCGAATAATGTATCAGAATCGACGATCTATCTTAGGTTGTAAAGGCTTTTGGATATCATATCGGTTGTGTCATCTGTTTGCACAGGAAGTTTTCGCTATTCATTTGAGAAGTGCGAATACCCCCACAGGGTTTTAAAAGTGCAAGGACAGCTGCATTGCAACCGCGTATTAAGCTAGGTGCGATGAATAGCGCACACTGATTTGAGGGAAGATAACGGGACTCTGATCAACAATGCAGATAAAATACACCCTCAGTTGTCCATCTTTTTAGGAGAATCTGTGTTGTTATCATTGTATTCGATTTCTGAGCTCTATTCTGTAACATCGGAATTTCCATGCACATTTTGTTTAATATTTTTAGGATACATTCCGATTAAAGAGTCGAGGAGTTGACAGCCGACGATCTTAATTCACTTTTACACGAATGCTATACAGTATCAGCAGTCAGTTTTACAGATTCAGCTTGAGTTTATTTTGAAGAATGTATGCTCTGTCAAATATTGGATAAATTGTGCCCAGTATGACTGTTGGTTTTCTTCTGCAGAATACCATGCCCAACTTTTTTTTTTTTAATATTTGGGCCTCTGTGGTGTAAAAGATGATCGTCATCGTGCGGAATATTGGATGACTTTGGCATAAACTTGCCCAACTATGTTTGGACAAACATCCCTTCCTCTCTAGTCTAGTTTATTTCCTGTATTTCTTAGCATGAATTACCATATGTGAACTGCACTTTACAATAATTATACATAGCCGAGACATTGTTAAGCTGGATGCGTCTTGTTTGTATCATCGCACGTCGCATCTCCATTCGCGCACATGATGGTGAAATATGAACAATGCATCATAGTACCCTCCAAGCTCGTTACTTCTTAGATTGCTTGTTGCATGAGCAGAGGTATTAACACATGTATTTTATATGAATCATATATATACTCAGCTGATGCAGAAGCTTTGAATTTGAATTATCTGTGTAATGACCATTGTATTATTGTTTGGCTCTGTTTTTGTATCATTTTCCCCCGTTTTTCGAAGAATCATATTTTCGATGATCCTATACTCTCTAAGAAATATCTTATCGTATTCTTTGACATTGCATTTGTTTCAATTGAAGTTCTAAATAAATTTAATTTAATATAATATTATATATATATATATATATATATATATACACTCAGTGGAAATGAAAGTGGTCACTCGTTATTGTTCATAATTTTCATATAAAATTGCAATAAAAAGAATATTATTCTACCAATATAAATGAAGAACATGTTCTCGATCTGTAACACTAACATAGGTACATGCATTTATATATCAACCGTTTAAATTATGTTGTTTTTTAATGCGAAAATAGAGAAGGTACCCATCCAAATTTTAATGAACATGTGCATATGTGTAAGACTTTCTCGTTCAACAATGAAAACAGAGAATGAGAAACAATTAATAGGATTGAGCTGTAAATGTCAAATGCATCTCCGTTCGTGCTTCTTGTGATTATTTTTTTCTTCATTATTTAATTTGACTTTACAAAATTGAAATGCATATCAATATTTTATTGGCCAGATGCCCGATTTTTGCAATTCCCTTTCAGAGACTCCTTTATTGTTAAATGGTCATGCTCACTCATACGTGAATAGTATGATTCCTAGTGCATATCATCTCAAGGAGGATTAAGTTATGTTTATTTTTATATGATAATATCTAATTCAAACAATTCTTAATTATAAATAGTGTCCACGGTTTTTTTTTGTTGTGAGTATATATATATATGCCCTTTCATGAATAGATATCGAATATTGACCATGAAATCATCTACATTAGATGTTGCAGCCGGTGTTGGTGCTTAGATTTCCATGTCCGCTCATTATGATTATTTGCGATACCTTTCGGAGGTTTGTTGGTGTATATGACCCTGTTTCTTTTCCAAATGACAGTTTATATTATTTGTGATACATTTCGGAGGCCTGTCTGTGTATTATGACCCTGTTCCTTTCCGTAATGTCTTGTCTACTCTCTGAGCGTGCGCAGACTTCGTGTTCCAATTGAAGGAGTTTGAGGAGAAGTTTGCGTGCCTTATCACTTCATCTGTGTTTTACTTTATCACAGGAACGGATCACACAATAACTCGAGATGAATAGAATCTAGTTCTTTTTTCATCTCACAATCGAATGCTCGTGGTGTTTGTATAATATAAATGTATAGAGATACATCGAAGCATGTCGTTGGATGATAATGAAAATTTATTCAAGTATTCTAGCTGCGGACCTCGGGGACATATACATTTTATGACTGCAGGTGGAAATAAGTACGGGATTGGAATAATGATTTACAAGAAATGTATTACGACAGAAACGTAGACATGGCCTGCGGGTAATTGAATTAAATCTTTTGACACCGTTTTAATTTGGGTGTGCAGAAGAATGAAAACAATGATGGAAAGATATGAAAACATACAATGAAATATTGCATATGGAAGAGCTTATAGAAAGAAAGGAAAAAATAAATAAAACAGTTGTCACATTGTAAGACAATCGGAGTCTCTTGGAAGATGTGTTGGTAGTAAAAGTAGAAGGTACTAGACCAGGAGATCAAGAAGCCGGGACCAACTAAGAGGGTAGAGAGGTCTCATAACAGAAGGTCCTGGGTTCGAAACCAAGTCAATGTGTACGAGCCCTTTGGTAAGGCATTACACATCACTACCAAGTTCCCTGGAGAGGAGTTAAAGCCGTTGGTCCCCTTGTTGTTTCCCTACAAGCATATATTGCCATTCAGGTATAATAATCATCATCAAATATCATTAGGAATTTTCTTTTCTTTAGCCCCTGTATATAGTCATATTTTTGCAGTATTATATCTTTACCATATTTCATTGTTGTTTAGTTTTGTCATTTACATAGAAACGGAGAAAATTCAGGTCACTTTCAAAGGTGATTTACGGAAGCCCATCCTGAAAGCTTTAAGATGCAGCTTAGACGCTAATGCTGATATGGATGTATGCATCTTTCATTCCATAACCAGGACAGAAAAAGGTCTTTCCAGCATTTATTGCTTCACAGAGACGGTTCATAAAAGGTCTTTGGGGCGTCTATCAAAATTTCATCCTTTAATAGCAAGGATATACCACGAATTACTCTTTGATAGTTCGGAGATAATGCAGCCGTCGAGAAAATGTTATATTTAGCAAAGACTAATCTCTTCGAATTGGAGGATGCGGATTTACGAAATTATTGTCGTAAAACATAAGAACTATACACAGGATTTATACTTCAGGTAAATAGGATATTTTGAGGGGGATAAAAGGTCTGGGAACCTGTTTTTCCATGTTTTGTCTAGGGCAGACGGCAAAGCTACTTATCCTTAGATTAAAGAAACCCTGTTATTCATTTGATTATATAAAAAAAGGGTTAATTTGAATATATCATATGAGAACAAAAAGATATGACACCGATTATTTCTCAAGCGGCGGTCACCCTCTCTCTATCTCATCCCTCATGTCGACCCCGTTTGAATTGTTTAGGGATTAATATTGGTTAGGAATATTATGCACAATCTTATTACTTTGTTTCTTGCTAAGTGCTATATAATGTCTATTTGTTACAAACAAAATTCTTTTCAGATCAGTATTCTATAAAAGTGCTTGATAATAAACAATGATATCATCTTTATACAAAATATCTTTCTCAAATAAATGATCATAAAGTAGGCTATTTTTCTTTATATCCCTTGTTGACGGAGTGACGGGTAGATGTCTCGATATATTGATATTCCATTTAGTGATTACAAACTAATATCATAGAATCATTGACTGCAATCGGGATTATTATTGCGAAGAAGATAAAACAATACTTTTGATATCATCATATAAAATCTCTTTCTTAAATATGTGATTATGAAGTAAACTTTGCATGTAATTCAACCACGGTAATATATTCTTTAGTTCACTTCACTGCATAACATTGGGCATTATACCCAGATGCTGTGTGTTTAGACAGGTTGTGTAATCGGGCAGTTGGTTTAAGCCAGCAATTTGAGGAAAATTATAAATCGTCTAAGACTTATGCTGGACAATATCATACAGGACAAATATTGATATTTGTCCTGTATGATATTGTCCAGCATTTTATTTGAAGAATATTTTTTCTTAAATCTGTAGGCAAAAGAGAAGGCTTTATTTTTGTTAAATGTCCGGACACGACACACAACACCCCATCATAATGTACTTACTTTCTGACGTGAGAGGAGCTTCCTAATTCTGCATTCCTTTGCTGCAATTTCAGCCTCTTCCACTGACTATTAGGGCCTTTTTGATAGGCCTGTTTTCATCAGCTCGAGTTTGGCAAAATACCCGCTATTTCAGACTCTGAATATTATCCAAAAACTTGAAATTGCAGTTTCACTAGATCTTCACCATATACGCTCATCGCAAACTAGCTCGCACGAACCCGCTATTTCCAAACAATGATAGCGGGATATTTTGGAAACAAGACCAAGATTTCTCGGGATATTTTGTAGGCCAAATATCCCGCTTTAAATTGCAACTACGGAATAATAAAAATACAAATTAACTAGTTAATTTACGATCGCGATAGTTGAACTACCGGGTTATTTGGCGAACTCGAGCTGATAAAAACAGGCTTGTCTTCATGATTCATCTCCATGACATCTTGGGTCAGCAGAGTTTGTACTTTCAATGAAGAGGTCTCCAGAAGTACAATCCTTTGGTATTATGGTCCATACCTTCCATTATTATTATTTCATATTAGCATCATTTATTCTTACCTCTTGTTACAGTGATTGATACAGCTGAGACGATGACAACCCTTCATTCGAGGCGTTCTGTTACATCATTATGAAAGACAACCGTTAACAGGAACAAACTTGCAGGTTTTCAGAATATCGGTAGGTACACACTATAGTAGGAGACCAGCCTGTAGGTCCAGTGGCCAATCTCTGGGAACAAAGGTTTTAAAGTGTTTTTGTGTTCCCTGATGAATACCGAACAATATTGACTTGGGCTGCCCTCTTGAAAATCCCGGGCATTTTCGTGAGGGGTCAACAAAGGTCATACAGGGGTCGAAATTCAAATATATTCAAATCGTATCGATATGCATATCAAATTACTCGTCTGGTCATGAGGATTTCAAAAATGTATAGTTTGCTATACCTCCGACCTAAAATGAGGGCGCTATATGGTCAAAAACGTTGAAAGGTCAACGCACTTTTGACCGGTGGTCAAATTCACCAACACAATTAATTTTATCAAATTGCATATTAAATTACTCGTCTGGTCATGAGGATTCCAAAAATTTGTAGTTTGTTATACCTCCGACCTTAAATGAGGGCGCTATGGTCAAAAAGGTCAATGCACTTTAGACTGATGGTCAAATTCACCAACACGTTCGATTCTCATGATGTTAGTGTCTAATAATATGTTTTCCGACATAGCAAATTCAACTAAGCAACTTTTAAAATCAAAAGTGGTTGCCATAACCTTGAATTTTCCCCCAAACCCATGGATAAGAAGTTGTTAAATGTTTGTCACCGAAACGGCAACCATTTTGAATGTTCATGGTCAAGGCAAGCACTTCTACTTTTGAAAGTTGTATATGTTTATTTATTTATCTATGGCCGTATAACTCTTCATTACGCACGAATGCTTGCATTTAGTTGGCCCGATTCGATCGGCTCCCGCTTAGAGAAAAATCAAAATAGGCGTGGTCACGATCATTAATTTTGCGTGCATATGTATGAATGATAAAAAGATTATTATCATGTACCCATCATATGAATCTACATTTTTAGCATTCAAGTTTGTCTACTAGGAAAATGTAAATGAGATTTTTTTTTCATGACTGGAATTTAATTCTTTTTCTTCTTCTTCTTCATTTTAGTACCTATTCATTTAATTTCCTGTTAATATTTGTTTTAGAGGGATATAATCTTTTTTTCAGTACACAGAGAATGATATTGCCTCTATCCTAGTTATGTTAAGAAGGCCTGAATAAAGAATCAGTGTATTACATAGAATAATCAGATGAAGGCTTGGTGTGCAGGGTGTGAGAGATGATAGAGAGAGAAGAAAAGAGAGACAGGGATGGATGGAGAGAGAGAGAGAAAAAGAGAGAGAGAGAGGGGAGATGATGAAAGGTTACCGTTTCAATCATTAATTTGTAAACATGAAATGATTCAGTGTCAATATCGAGTGAAATTGACGTGAATAAGGCGTGAAATACAAACTATATGAATACCTACACGTCAGAGGCTGGGGTTGCTTATTGGGAGCAAGATGAAAGAGGAAGGGAAAGGTGGCAGTCGATCTCGAGGAAAAAGCGTAAGTTTACCAAGTAAATATTTGCCCCTTCCATTTGAATGGAAGAGTTTGCTCCCACCATCGATTTCTCTATAACGATGAATTGTACTTTAATGAGAGGTGCTTTCGAGGTGATTTTGATGATGTTTACACTAAGTCACGAATCGAGTGAAAGGGATGAAGCATAAAGTTCGAGTGGGGATTTCAAAGAGTTAGCCTTTTACATGTAACAGTTATTGTGTCCTTGTTTCCTCTCGCTATACACACATGGGAAGGGGCAGATGATTCTTGAGGGGTCTTTAGATAGATGTCGCATTCATCATCTGTGTTTAGATGATGAAAGGTGAATTTGAAGAAGAGCTTAAAATGGGAAAGAGGGGTAAATGGAGAAAGAGAAAAAGAATCAGTAAGAGTTTTGAAGAAAAAACTGTATACACGTATGATTCACAAAGTAAGGGCGTGGGTGTGCGTGTATGCAAGAGAAAGAGCAAGAGAGAGAGAGAAAGTAAGAGAAGGATATGTCGGAAGAGGGGTGGGGGGGGGCGGGGTGTTTGCCCAGCGTCAATCGGCAATATGAAATCGATGAAATAACTCACCGAGTTTTGGGTGAACATTTATTGCACAGTAAAATTTAATGACAACCTTGAAAGAGCCACCCGCACATGTTTTCTGTTTATCATGAGTCATAGAATTCATAGAAAATCAAATATTTTGAAACAAATATTATTTTGTGCGAAATACATGAGAGAGTCCTTGAGATGCTAACGCTTAATCAGATAATGTACAGTATGTGTTTTAATATGAACACCAACAATCTGCCAACAATATCATAACAACCAATTGTTGATTCAATTTACTTATAAGGTAATAGCATTCATTCTTTTCCGTAAATATCTGTCACAAATTTGTCAAAATTGTGATTAGTTGTTTGAGTAACCATCAGAAGGTTCTGAATACATAATTGGGGTCTTACCCGTCCTCGGCAGTTTTGAACAACAAAAATTTATTTTACTCCTGTCTATCATTTTTAGAGGTCAGGGTCTAATGAGAAAAGGCGCATTAAAATATGCATGATATTACCTTTAGGAAGGGCAGCGTTTCATCAATGTGTAAACTAACGTATACTCTTCGATTCGACTTATCGTTGCAAAAAGAACGCTCATTAAATAACGCCGCCCCTTTCGCCGCATGTCACAATTAAAACACCTGCTCCGCGACAGAGAAGAATTGCATTTGAAAAGAAAGGCTCAAAGTGTTACCAGAGAGACAGGCTTATGAATCATCTAGAGTAAGTGCACAAATATGAGAACAGAGAGAGAGAGAGAGAGAGAGGGGAGAGATCATGGACCTACTAAGAGTTTATGTCCATGGTGAGACACTAAAAAAAAAGGAAAACAAGGCGGAGGAGAAAGATGTAGATCTATACTTATAAGCGAGGAGAGGGAGAGACAGACAGACAGACAGAGACAGAAAGAGGGAGAGAGAGAGAGTGTTTGAAGATAATACACAGTTTTGGGATTCTTTGATTCTTTACAATTTTGATATATTTGGATCCCCCGTGGATGTATAATAAGCGCTAAAAAATAGCCCCTAAAACACTTCTGCTTTCGAGAAAAAATGAAAATAAAAATGTATCGGTGCCTCCTATAAATTTTGATAAATTTTTAGATAGTTCATACGGCCGTACAATGGTAGCTGCGACCCTGAAAATTTCAGAATATGTTGTTGTGATATATACCTACCAAACGGGAATAGCTTATTGGTCAAAATTAGACAAGAAACATTGTTTTATACCTTAATTAATATCTTGACCTTGAGAGGGCGCTATACAACATAACGAGTTTGTTATTAATAATTGCATAACTTGATTCCAACCGCGACAACGATCACTGCAAATTGTAGGATCGCATATGCTTCCAATATGTTCATTTGAAATAAATTAATGACCCCACACCGAAACTTTGTATTACCTTTAAGAATCTTAGACAAATGGAAACAGCAAACGGCAGGACTGGTGCAGCATGATATTAAATAGATTTTTTCCGGCTAATTTCGTAACTTTGTCAATTTATTTCCATGCTTTCAATTTATCACAATTTATCCCAGCTTGACTATTCGATAGTTCAAATTAATTAACCGTGCACTCGATTCGCCTATTCGTCAGTCAAAACCCGTGCACCCAATTCACCTGTTGGTCAGCTGAATTGGAATGTTTCTCGTTCAACTTCATTTTTATGGGCGCTTTTCGTCAATCGTTCATACCATTTTGCATGACACGATCACGTAGCCTAATACTACCGTTTGTACATTAAAATTCATTCATTCTTAAAACTATTACATGTCTGATCAAAGTTTGTATATACATTTATATATATATTTGTATGTGTATAGCACGGAAAGAATTGTAGCATCATGTGTAAAAATAAGTAAACAATTAATCATAAACTTATGATAGAAGAGGGAGAGGTACGAGATCGAAATGTTATCCCTGCTTTACTTTTGCTCATATTGTAATGAAAACAATGAAGAATTCCCCTTACTTTGTCGCTAGACAACATTTGATAATTGCAGGAATATGTGAAATATAATGCGATGATTATTCATCATAATCTTAAACTTAATCCGCGTGGCTGCTTAAAGGAACACAACAGGCGAAACGACCTGTATTCTCACTTTGCATTTCTAGAGATTAAATAAGAGAATCAATTCAAATTTTTAGGAATCTTTAGACTTTGCTGAAACCTTAATTTACATAGACAATCAATCTCCATTGTACATCTGATATCCCTAGACCTTTCAAAGACAACCAAAAACAATATTTGAAGATGTATGTTGTAAAACTCCTCTGTAATTCTCATAGAGGTTTTATCAATTGTTGAATGAGCAATGTGGCAGGGGATGGTGTGATCAATTCTTAACAGACGGATTGGTGTGAACCCTCATCAATTATGAATGAAGCGCTTCCACATCGCGTTGCCAAGCAACCGACGCCTTTTTGTAAAGGAGAAGGTTGCAGATGATTGCATGTCCGGTGACTGTTTAGATGGAGAAATAAGATAATCCTCCTAATGGGCTATGCACCACCTTGTATAAGGTATTATCGCTTAAAGGGATAGTTTAGTTCTGTTGCAGAGGGCGCTACACAAAATATTTTTTTGTGAAATATTGAAAAACTGAGTGTCAAATTTGAAAGAATAATAATAATAATAATAACATTTATAGGGCGCTTTATACAGATGTTTCTAAACGCACAGGTGGTACTGTCTAACTTTTAATTATTCAACATGTTTAATACCTTAAAAGCAACAAAGTAAAAATGAAATATTACTAATACAATGCAATACAATACAATTGAGTTGAATGGAATTAACTACTTGTGTGCGCCTCCAGTAAACTATAAT
>BEXV01000469.1:42942-57358 GCA_003118195.1 Hemicentrotus pulcherrimus | reverse complement strand
CCCCCCCCCCCCTTAGTGCGCTTGGAACATTCGTTTCAAGAGGATTCGGCGCCTAACAATTTTCATTTATTACAGTCAAACCTGCTTTAGTGGCCTCCCGTATAGAAACACTACCTGACTGCATAGCACACTTTTTGTTTCCCTTGAAAATGGTTTCTCATTGAAACATGTACTAAAGGAACCTGTATACATGAAGACCACCTGCCTTTAAAGACCAAATGTTTGCCTCCCTCAGTGGTCTTTATAGACAGGTCTCACCGTGTAATATGATTATTATTAATAAGTAGTATTACCATTATTTTGCATTATTATCATTGTTAGTATAATTACTGTTATAATTACAACGCGCTCAATGATTTGGACAGGCAAAAGTAAGAAATGGCAATGCTAGCGGACAGTCAAATAGCAAACTCATCGTTTAGAAAGCAGAAATATGGGAAAACCACACTGATGAAAGTTTGAAAGAAACTGAACATAACATAAGAAAGTAATGGTAAAAAAAGACATTGTAACCACTATAAGGGTATGGGGATTTCAAATTGGCTAACTCGGTAATTTACTGTAACGTAGTGGTGGACAACGTTCCCCTTTGTTCCAAGACACAAAATGACTACAATGTATTTTTCTTTCTTCAAAATCTATAACTCAGGAGGACCTATTCGTGTTAGCCGGGGGATGTGTAATGATAAGATATCCATAAAATTTGTTGGAACGTTTTCGATGGGAGAAAGCTCTTAGGAGAAAATTAGAAATTAATGAATTTTGTTGTACACCACAAACGGAAGTGTATAGTCCACAATTCACTAGCATAGATATAGACTTAATGATCTCATTTTTCAAAACAGCTCTAAATAAAAGAATTAAAAACTGCAAATGTTGGATTATACCTCTAAATGGCAATCTAACCATTTCCATTTGAGTGATAGCAGAAACATCAGAGAAATAGAACGGCGAAAATCTTCTTCCTAGACTTTGTTTAATTCTCTCAAGTGCCTTGCACTACTCAAAAAATCTTTTTGAGAGTACATGTTTATTAGTACAGGAGGGTGTTTCACAAATATCCTAAGTCGAACTTAACCCTAAGTTGGACTTAAATATTATGGAGAGTCATTTGTAGCCTTAAAATGAAATATATTCAAAGGCAAAAATTCAAGTATTTTAGTCTTTTCATAAATTCCACATCAAGAACATGAAATCTCCCATGATAATAGGAAATATGAATGATTTGAATCAACATTTTATGCCTTCTAAACAGAAATTACAAAATATTTTCAAGGATGCTAATAGCTTCCCATATTTTTAAGAAAAACTTAGAGATAAGGTTCAACTTAGTATCTTTGTGAAACACCCCCTGGTCCTCTTAAAAGGAAGAACATCCTTTGTCATTATGTTTGGGAAAAGGGAAATGTTAGTCCATTTGTGAATTGGAACAAATAGGAAAGTTATCCGCAATCACATCAAAGAATCAGTACCGATTCAGCCAATTTGAAGAGCCCATAGCTAAAGTGTTAAAGTTTTTTTTAATTCTTCACTTTCTTATTTTTGGGGGCGATTTCCTTCAAAACTTTCACCAGTCTATGTCTATGTTTTTTCTCGTTTCTTCTGTAGTATTTCGACATCAAGGTTGGATATTTAACTAAGAGCCATTTAAGTTAGAGCTAACGGGTCAGTCTTCCGTTCTTTACTTTTATAATCCTCCTATAATACTCTTGTTATATGGCCGATAGTTCCCAATCGATAAGTCAGAGCATTATAGGTCAGTGATAGCCCTAATCAATTACCGTTAGTTGACCCAACTGTAACTGTAGTTAATCCCTTTGTGCAGATGCATCTGTATGAGATAGGCGCTGAAGGTTGTGCCAGGATCAGACATGTTATCACAATGGTTCCCTTTCTTTCATCATTAAAAGGCTGAAAATCAATTTTCTTGTAATGTTTTTCTTATTTTCAATTCCCCTTCCTTCAATTCCTTCCAAAAACCTATAGATTAATTGTTAATAGTTCGCCTGCTTTAGCCCACATAATATTGAATCGAATCAACTTAATTTACTGAAAAAGAAAATAAAATAGCAATAAAAAGATCAATAATATATTTCGAGTGATCGTTGATAGTATAGGCCTACTGTAATCCACATTTATTGAGTCGAATCAAATCAACCTACTGCAACAGAAAACAAGAATAGAAATAGAAGGAGATATGGAATAGATTTTGTTGTACTCTCGAATATGGAAACATTTCTTTTATATGACAAATTTNCCCCCCCCCCCCCACCCCCAATGCTTGGATTTTTAGGCTGTATTGAACTGTTCACACGGGGATAAACGTTTTTCATTGCATTTCATATTTTTCATAGTTTTAAGTATAAAGATGTGTATTCGCTAGTAGAGCAGAAATCATAACGGCTTCTGACAGTTTTAGAATAAGCGTCTAAATAGGAAACAGTGATCTCCTTAATGACTGCTTTGACAACTCAAACCCCTCTCATTTTAAATTTGAGTTATGGTGAAAATTAAAATATCATGTTTGATCTTGCTAACCCTTTTCATGCAGTGGAAATGTCTCACCGAAAAGAAATTCTCTTTAAATTTCCGCGTATTTGAAATGTGATGAGCTAAAAAGTTTGCATCAAATATCCACACCACAGAAGGTCCATATCCTTCTGTGAATTGTATATGTTTTTCGGTAAAACCTAATCAATTCCTTTTCATTGTGATCATTACAAAAAAAAAAACTTGCAAGATACTTCAATTGAGTACCACAAAAGCTATCTTTCCAAAGCTGCTCCCAGACAGTGCCTTTCACAATAAAATCGCATGACAAATACTCACTGTATCTTTGACATCCTGATTATAGGTCCATTTACTGTCTCCATTCCTTACAATCAGTAATTCCCAAATTAGGGTACCCGCAAATATGCAAGGGCAAATGTCAAATTGATCTGGATTACTAACAAGGTAATCATCAGAGCGGCAAAGTTCAAAGAATCCTCTGTCAGAGGAGGGTTCATCGATATGCTGAAATGAATTCTATTTGTAAAATCAATGGTCAAGCACGTCGGTGTCGTATTGTGATCCTGTTAATGAAATTAACCCCAGTGTATCAACATGCATTATTTTGTATTGTGTCAAAGTGCATGCTTGGGTCATTCATCACTCCTTCTCGTTTTCAAACAAATAAAGGACTATGAAGGCTTTGAAATTCTGAGAAATTTACACAGACAAATTAACGAAGAGTGACGTAAGGCAGTATATTGATATATATATACATACGCTTCACAAATGATTATGACACTATCTATAAAGCCAATATGATATTAAAGTGTAATTAAGTATTTGAATATTTATTTAACTTAATACGGTAAGTTCGTTTCATTTCATTTCATGTTTTATTTTTATATTTCCAACCTGCTGTTAAATCATTTTTCTACTAATTTGAATATGTAAACCATTTTAGTTGCTTGAAACATATCCATTTATATTATTTTTCGATGTATATGACTACATGGACGCACTTTCATATCTCCAACAGGATATGACTACAAACATATCTCATAGCAACGGGACCTCAACCACCCCAACCCTGCACTTCATCGCATCAAGACCCATCGTTGCCATGGGAACTGAGGAGAAAATGACTTCTAGTCTGTGGAATGGTCTCCACGATGAGACGGTTTATCGATTTCGCACCATTTCCCCAGTGCTTTTCGGCTGCGTCTGTGTTCTTTCATTGTTAGGCTTGGTGCTATCCACTGTGTTTCTAGTCTTCAACATAAGATACAGAAATCACAGGTAAGGTTGCCTATTTTCAAGGTAATTCATTCTGAAAATTGAGATCATTGAAAATGTAACAAAATGTAACATCTTGACACCGTGTTATAAAGAGTTGATATCGATCGAAACTTATTGAGATTGATATCAATAGCAACAATTTACATAAGAATAGAAGCCTGCAAACTTGCGATTGTTTGGAGGTCGGCCCTGGTCTGCCCTCCCTTTTACCTCCCTCTCTCTCTCCACCTACTTCATTACCTCTAACCAACTCTACGTTTGTTTTTCTTCAGATTCTCTGCCTTTTTGGCTCTCTTTGAACCTCTACATTTACATATCTCGGAAATATTACCGTTTTCGCCCTCATTTTTTAGAAAACAAATATCAGGCTTTATTCAATCATATCGTTGTCGATCTTTGACAACGATTTGATCCATAGTATTAATGCCAGTCTACCAACAAGATAGTTTGTTGTGCTCTTTAAAACCTAAGGTCTTTCTAGATATCACATGGATATTGTAGATTACCAATTTTGAAGCAATATCAGTTGGGCTTTTATTTCACCGAGGTCCATTTCCTATTTGTACATTTTGAATATTTATTATGTCAGTTTTAATGGTGATCCCTTTGTCATGTCATCAACAGATTAATCAAGATGTCAAGCCCCAATCTTAACATATTCATTGTGTTTGGCACCATTCTCATCTACACCTGCGTAGTTCTACTTGGAATTGATATTAACACTACATCATTGGAAACATTGACTGCACTCTGCAAGGTAGGTGTGTCGGGCTTACCTCGTTCTATCGGGTCTTAGCGTTACAACGGGTTGGGTGTAACGTTTGTGAAATACATCCTTCTTATCGCTAAAGTGTCTGGTTTAGCCATCCGCCACTTTCTTGAAAACCTTTTACAAATTGACCAACATTCGCATCTCGATCCGACACTTTTTAATAAAAGATACATAATCACAAGGGTTCATAAATAGTCCAGCGATCGACACTTCGTATTGTCTGATTGTATGGACGTGGTTTCATAAATGTACGTGACTGTAGATAAGCCTTTTCTCAAAGAACATCTTTGATAGCATTCTAAAAATTGTACATTAAATTTACCCGACCTTTTGTAAATATAAAGACATTTTTCCCAAAATATTGTGTTACCCGACAACGTAAAATACACGACCAGCTTCCGCGATTATGGGATATGTTTTCACCAAAGGTCGCGTAACCAGAAAACCCGACGCCAAGACCCGATAAAACGAAGTAAGCCCTTGTTTCTCACTCAAACCAACACTTTTTCCTATGTATCTTTCGGACATGTCAGAAGGGCTCAAGGACTCAAGGAGATTTAGCTTTGGTCTCGAGGTTCTACGGTCTTCGACTCTTGTAGGCATCCGGTTCTGTTTCGTAGACCCTTGAAGTTGCGAATGATTGCGCATGTTGGATGTTCCCAATCGAAAAGTTAATTTTGTCAAAAATACGTTTTAGGGTCAAGACATTCAGAGACATTAACTTCATATTTGATGTTCAATCGTTGTCATGAAATAAAGGAAACCCGCTGCCCCTACAAGACGATGTGTGAGAAATGTATTTATTCATTTTTATTTTTTGAAAAAGCGGCTTTTTTTTTCTTCATCAAAACTTCTTTCTAAAAACAGGAAGAAGGTTTGTCATAACGACAAGGTACAGAATGATATCTTACCTTATACATCGATGAATTGTCTCACTCTCTTGGTTAATTTTAACATCCTGAAATGAAATTTTTGTACGAGATTGCTGTTAATATCTAAATGACTCTTTTCTTGATATTTCAGGCTCGTCTTTTCTTGCTCACGTGCGGTTTTACGCTCGTATACGGCTCTCTGTTCAGCAAATCATGGCGTGTTTATAGAATATTTGGACATACTGGTGCAAAGAGAATGGTAAGACTGGAAAATGTATAACCTGTCAGTGCAGCTTCTTTCATGAAAATCATCTACGATATTACAAGATTAGGCCCGTTAGTGCCACCGATAAATACAAATATAAACGGTGCTTAATGACGGCTGCCATCCGTAAAGGGGCGTTTGCCACTTAAGGGGCGGCAGCGAGAAAAGTAAACGTCGGCCACCCGATATTTAAGTGGAGGCCGCTTATAAGTAAGTGGAGGCTGCCATATATGAAGATGGAGGCTGTCGGATAAGTAAATGGAGGCTGTCAGATGAAATGTTTTAGCACCGCCAAATCATTACCTGACGGCCGACAGTTGGCACCATTTAAATTTGAATTCACTGGTGACATAATAATAATAATAATAATAATAATAATACATATGATTTATAATGGGCTTCCGTACGATATGATTTGATTACATTGTATGAAAGCATACAAGCAGGTCCCATTTTTTCATAAAAAGCCTATTTCGTACTATTAGAAAGTGTAAAATCCAACATAAACAAATAACTCATACAAAATTATGAAGAGTACTACTAAAATGTATAAAGGGGTATGATATAGTCCATTTGTGTGTGTGTGTGTGTGTGTGTGTGTGTGTATTTATTTTTAATGAATAAACTTTATGGTCAATCTTATGTACAATAACATCCAATATGTTATTACGATAATTGGTTTCGGATTTACAAAAAAAAGGCCCAAATGCGTAGATAGCAGGGTGGTGACCAGGACATTGGATACATAACGTAGAGGTATCATTGTGGTGTAGTGGTTCATGCATTGACTCTTAATCCGAGGCTTGTGATTTCGATTGTCAGCCCGGCAACCATGTCCTTTGGCAAGACACTAATCCAAACTCTCCATCAAGGTGCAGATGGGTATTCGATTTAATAGAACGATACACATTTGGCCGCAGGGTATGTCTGGAGTATTATTAGGGACTTTTAGATTTGCGTGGACTGATACGTGTGACGTCCATTCAAGGCAGTGCATTAAAGGGGTGTCGACCGAAGCAATCCCCATTGTCTTCGTGCGAATCTAAAAGTCCCTAATGTTGGAGCGCCAGGCACCAACGGCGTAACGGACATTGGCGCTATATGAGAACGCATTACATATTTCGCACATGTGCAACATGCATTTTGGAGATATCAAAATATATTATTTATGAATTCTATCTATGTGGACTAGTTTTGTAAAGTTCAGATCTCTGTTGCCTGCAGCAGAGTTTCTGCAAATATTCCAAGATGTGTAGTTAATCTCTGACCGTCAAATCTAGAGCAGCAATCCTTTTTCATTTCTTGATAACTCCTGCAGGTGATACGGGATAATCGACTGATAGGAATAATAACTTGCTTGCTTCTTGTGGATTCCTTTATCATGGCACTATGGCTTATCTTCGATCCTCCACAATGCCAGGTGCAATTACTTCCTGTTACGTCGGAGGTAAGCATTCAGATTATGAATTGAGACGAACTCTAAAATGATAAATGAATAAATGCTGATAATAGACGTACGTAGAGTAGGTCAAGGGTAATAGAGCACTGGAGACTGTTTTAATCGTCTGTTTGCAGGTTTAAATCTAAATACGTACACCGTGGGGGAGCAGTGGTGTCTATAAACCACAAACTATTCAATATTTTCCGCTTCCGTCACAAAACAATCCTTAATTTCTTTCACCAAGAAATCAAAATTTGTGTTTACCTAGTTTGAGTTTCGTGTAAACGGCAATTGCATTTCAAAGTTAGTCACTCATATTGATGTACTTATTGTACATTACTGTTATCTATTTCAGAATGGATTGAAATACACTTGATCCAATAGATAAGAAAAAGTTCAGTGTTCAGCCCATTGACTTTCACAAAAAATAGAACGATATGTCTTTTCAAAACATCCGATTAATGGTTTCATGTTGTACTGATCCTCAGAATACAGCAACTCAATCTACTGACAATCCATTGACAACGCAACCGACCACACCCACGTTGAGGGGCTCGGTCTACGTATGCCACTCCCATTATCATGAAATCTGGTTGCTAGTCATCTATGCGTACAAGTGTGTCATCTTGCTCTACGGCACCCATCTCTCATGGGCCACAAGGAATGTCGCCCTCAGCGCCATGAACGATTCAAGGTGTATCATAATCTCTGTCTATACCTGCGTCATCTTGGTTTCCATGACGACGGCTCTATCATCGACGATGTGGCAGTGGCCCAACGTGTGGTACTCATGTATGGCGTTTGTCCTGCTCCTCTGTACCACACAGGTCCTGGTCTTGGTCCACGTTCCAAAGGTACGTGTGATATTAACATCCAGTATGTGAAGGCATTCTTTTTCGCCTATTATTGGTTACATGAGGAACATAACTCATTTCATCATCTAAAAGGTATCCAGTCTATACGTGTTAAAAGTGTTATATCTAAACTATTAACCGACGACGTGAACTCTTTTTTTCATTTCTTTCTTCTTCCTCCTTTTTTTTTCGCCTTTCGATGTAGATGACTGGAATAACTTTTCTGATGCACAGCAATAAAAAAACAAAAACAAACATCATAGTCTTTTCCAGTATTTTTAGTGCGTTTAGTTATCATTTCAAACCTTCTTAATACTGCCCGTCCATATTAACGTTGGAGTCTATGTTTTACATTCATATAAGCCACACATCATTTCTAGAACACCCTCTTTTTTTGGTCCCAGGGAGACACAACGGGATTTACAATTACAATGTATGTCAGGAATTTACCGTTGGTTTAATGTTTGAATTGTAATAAAAGTATTATCAATAAGCATTATATCAAGTAGTAACCGCTGTCTATTGATTGGTAATCCATCTTGTTTCTAGATTCTGGCGTGGAAGGATAACCCGGATGCCACCATGCCGTTGTCAAGGACGATAACCTCGTCATACCTAGCAACCAATCACTGCCAATCATTCAGTCAAGTAGAAGAAGAGTTATTCTTCTTATCTGCTGAAAATGCAGCTTTAAAGCGGTCACTTAGTGAGGTGAGTGCAGGCTTTTTTTCCTACTGGGGTGTATATATGTATAATACTTGTATACATCAGAAGTAAATTGATTGCTTTCAAGGGTTTTTTCTGTTGTTTATCTATATATAAATATATATATATATATATATATATGTATATAAGTGCGAGAATTCTCAACTCTGACATGACAACGGGTGTTCCTGAATATGTAGGCGTGAAGAAAAGGGTCTCAGATGAACGTGAGACGTAGCTGTACTTTACAAATACGAGCTTACGGCTTGTGAGGCCTTCTTCAGGTTCTGAAGTGGAAACACATACAAAAACGAATACATTGTATGAACAAATATACATGGCATACAAACTTGATATCACTCAATCACAGTCAAGCATCATGAACATAATATAACCTGAAGAAGGCCTCACAAGCCGAAAGATTGTAATAAACTTGTAAAGTTCAGCTACGTCTCACATTCCTAGACCTTTTTCTTCCCGCCTATATATATATATATATATTATACATGTCTTCCTTCTGTATTTTCAAAAAAGAAATATTTCAACATACCATGGTTGGGAGATATTCACAATGCAGTTGCAAAAATATTGAAATTAAGAGGGAAAAGGGCGATAGTTTTGCAAACGACGACTGATTATAGTTTGCATTCATCGTTGTTTTGAAATATATTACTTTTATTGCCCCATTACACTATTTTCTGCAGTGCATTATTTGATAAAAGATTAAGATCAATGTCCAATGTGTCATAGCTTGGTAGGTAATATAGAATAAAACTTTGCAGCAAACATGGGAAAGGGCCTGCCGCATCAAGAAGTAGAGGATTCGCTTTGAATTGGTCAGTTAAAAGTCGAAAAGTATTGAATTTGCACATCATAATGTATTATGTACACTGTTGGTCATAATGGTGAACCATAATGCATGGCCCTACAAAGGATTTTTTCCTGTTGGGGACCGGAGGGAATGCAATGAATTATTGATAATTTATTGCATTTTCTTCTTTTTTTCTTTTTTTTTTGTATTTGTGGGGGCGGCGATGTACCCTAGCCCCAACTGCGTATAGTCATGGTTCATTGGCTAAGCAATGGTCTCGTTACTGTGAGCCCCCAGGATCAAAACCGTGTCCGACGATCAGCTATATAAGTACCCTTTTGTGAGGCATCAATCCTCATTAATGTCAGCTATGACTTAAGGACGTAGGTCCCATAGTTGATTATCACAGTAGCACACACATGTGTTAGCAGTCACGCAAAACAAACACAAATTATTATTCAATAAAATATGAGAATGTATACTATTAGCTAGATCAATTGTCAAATTGGAATAAATCATTGTCAAAATCATTCCATAAATTGGGGTAAAAAATAATTATTCCACCATTATGACCAACAGTGTATATAATTCATATAATCTGTATTTTTCCTTATGTGGGGCTGTTGTGCTCTAATAAAATGGTTCCAGGACGGAATACTCCTCAGGGAGCGAAGCGTGTGCACTATCACGTGCGGATTAACAATTCAATCCATTGACCGGGGCAATGAAGAGCGCTTAGAAATGTAGCATTAAGCGCCGTGCAATTTCAACGGTAATTTCTATCCATCTATGCTATTCTTGCACTCATATGTAATTCGAAAGTGTCAACATTCATTTCTCTTGCAGAAAGATGAAACTATCAAGCTTCTCCAGAGTCATGTTGGGGTGGCTAAGGAAAAACTTTGTCAGTTGATTGTTGAGGGTGACGGTCGCCATGACAGTGGTTGTGATTTTGATGGTTCCTCCTCAGCTACCAGCCATGAAGATCCTGCATCGATTGGCACCGAGCCAAGTGGCAGCGAACAGTCCATAACGGACAAGCCGGCAGAATATGTTCATGAGTCTGGGGGTTCGCAACAAAACAGTCCTATCAAGAAGAAGAAAAGATCGCCGAAAAGGAGCAAAGGAACCTCAACGAAAGGTCTTTGTATGGACCAGGAACCAGAAGTGACGGTTGTCGATTTGGAAGATAAAAATGTTTTAGATCGTTCATCATCTGCGTTGCTACCTCCATCAACAGGCCGGCGAGAGAGCTTAGGTGTACACAGTATACGCAAAAGAAGAGCTAGTAGTCTACGCAGTGTTGGTAGCACTTCGTCACAGTTTGAAGAACTGCGCAACTGTATCGCAAAAGAGCTACACCAAGCACAACATATATCATCAAACCTGCGGGATGCTATAGCGCAAGATTTGGGCTCGTGTAGACAAAGACCGTTGTATTACGATATCGCGCGTACAGAAGAGGATATCATGTCCTCTCTGAGTAAATCTTACAGACTACGGGACGATGACACCCATTCTTTAGCTAGTAGCACGTTCACATATGACAATCCTACTTTTTCTCGTGATCAGTTTCCTAGGAGGAGTAACAGCAGTTATCGCACTATCAGGACCAGTAGACAGTCTAGCTTTAGATCAGTTGCCAGCATTGCCCTTGAAATAGCCGAGAGCTACACACGAAGAGGCAAGAATGGGAACGTTAAAGAGAGAGAACTGCAATGGCCAAGTTACATTCCACCTAAGGAATCAAAAGTGCGCAGTGGAGAACCATTACGTGTAGTGCGCAGTTCAGAAGCACCTATTGTGTATACTAGAAGCATATACAATACATACGTTTGAATAAGGAATATTTTTGCTATTGATTTGGCTTATATGTAAATAGAATATCAATTTCTTTAAGAAACAACTATATCTATTACTGAAATTAACTCTATGTTAAATTATTTTCTGCTTACATGTATATATATAAATATATATATGCAGATTTGTTTTCAACTTTACAAAACGTGCTATGTTATGCTGACTGAAACTGCCAAAATGTGGAAGTTTGTGTTTTTCTAGTTGTGTATCAGTACACTATTTCACGAGGCCTGGATTATTCACGAGTCATGCAACCGCTTCGAATATTTAAATCTGAAAATGGCTTTAAATAAAAAATGAAAACGAATCTTTTTAATTAATTGTTATCTAAGCATATCAGGAGCTCTTGTAGCGCAGTAGAATATATACTTAATGTTGGATAGTTTCTGCGCTCTATAAATGTATTATTATTATTATTATTACTATTATTATTATACAGAATTCACCATCAACAAACCAAATAACATTTTATTCTTATAATTGAGAATATAAAGAAATACAAATACATATAATGAAGTTTAGAATCAATTTCTCAAAACCTACTAAATGAAACTTGCAGAACTGTTTAAAAGATAATGCGCCCTCACATGACGCTTTGTATACAACGCAACATTTGCCGCCCAGATAAACCTATCGATCTTATTTATCAATCTGTCTATGGTTGGAACAAGTGTCTTTTTTGATATGTTAAAATACAATTACATCTCTTATATTAAGAGTAAATATGATGTCTACAACACCGTATCGAGACCAGAGAGTGTATTGATAAGGCCAAGTACAATTTATTCTTAGTTTCTTGTCCGGATTTCTCGAAAACAAGAAAGAGGAAGAGGGATGCCATGTTATTTTATATCTGATTCTCTATCATGAATATGATAGACTATTACCCTAATGTAATCAAATTTAATGTAAGTAGTTCACATTCTGACTATTTTGAAACACAGTTATTCGTAACAAGTGTATGTAATACTTTTTAACAAGACATTTAACAATGATTTGTGCATTGAATTTGATTATATTCCGATAATGACCTATTCAAAATGCTGGTGGATCAATTCAAATGGAAATCGTTAAATCAAAATTAATATGTACATCTATGAAAGAGGTTGAGCACAAGGTTAATTTGTATTATACTAATGCTGTTTGTCAATTAAAATGTTCAGTAGTCCTCGGTTGTTAGTTGATTTGTTTTCAGAAAAGAGATATCAAATAACAAAGAATGAAGTACGGCCGAGAAAATGAAAGAGGAGGGAAGAGTAAATAGAATTTATTTCTTTTTGGCCTAACAGGCTCGTCTAGATCGAAAATTGGAGTCGTAGAATATTTATATACAAAGACATTCGAGTATAAATTTTATAGCTTATTCTGTTCGAGAGTCGTCAACGGCATGACAGCATGCATGGTGCTATATATAATAAAAATGCCCTTAAAATAGCAAAAGCTTTCAGTATATCACGTGTCTGCATGATTATGGTAACAACTACATTATTAAAGCAAACAAGTGTAATTACTTCAATTTCATTGTATTCGTTACTGATATAGACGCTTTTTTTTGAAAAAAAGACAAGAATCTTAATTGACATTGCCTGGAAAAAGAAAATGTTACATTTAATAATATGTTAATAAATTGTATTGAAACATAAGATGGTTTTGTTTCTCAATTAATGTCTATGTCGTGTTCATTTAACATGGGTGAAACCGTTTCGAAAGTTTTATATTCATCAGATAATAGGGTGATTCTTTAATATTATGTATTACAGTGGCCTAAGAACCCTTTAGGTGGGAATGGATTTAGGGCCAAAAGCCCAACTGAAGAAAATTCTGAAGGAAGTTGCTCAGACGCCTATACTTCGGGCTATCGGTCAACTTGTTTACTTCCAGCATTTTCATTAAACCTATCAATTATTTCGTTAATAATTATAATATTAATAATAATTGAAGTAAACCTGAACACATCATTCCTACATAAACTCACGGGCACTGACAAAGGTACACGTTGCACTACAACGAGTCTTATCAAAATTTGATCAAAAGTTAAGAAGTACTGTATCTCTGGTCATCATGGTCTGATTTGGGAAAGCCTTTCAAGAGCCATTATTTTTAAGGGACATTCATTGTGATAATCATGATAATCTCCCACATAAACATGACAAGACAGAGCAAGCTCACAAATTTGTGTCCTCATTTTTACCAGAGACAAACTTTCTCTTTAAATGAATACAAGGCCTATATAGGGTCGTAATAAAGACTGGTGCTATGGATTTGTATTCTTGATTAGGCTTGTCATACAGACCTTATATTAATGATTCACGTCGACTGAGATCTAATCAGTAAGAACCTCCACGATCAAACCCTTCCTGGGTCAATGTAGTACAAGTATGTTTTTGATCTTGTAGCAACGGGAAGAACATCTTTCAGTTTTTATTTCGATCCATAAACCACAAAGTATTTGGGTTCAGCAAGATGCTCAAAAACATTTGACCACGACGATGCCGTACAACAAAAGATATTGATTGGTTTCCTTTTAACAATGACGTAAAATTGGTTTAAGGTTCCTGTATATTACATTGATCTTGGTGAAGAATCAATTAGTGAAGACCCAATAGAATTCATTATCCTTTCGTCACATTCTGCTTGGCAACTACCTAGTTTAGTATTTGCTTTCAGTCTGTCTGCTCTTTAAAGAGCTGTGAAACAAACAGATGGATTCAGTTTTCACCTGATGCTTATCGAGGACTACGTGATTTTTTTTATTTTTTATTTTTTTTTTGGGGGGGAGGGGGGGAATGGCTAGCAAGATATTTGTAAAAACTGTTTATGTTTTACTAATGTTTTATTCGAGTGTCGCGGATTTTGTTTCTCCTACATACATATTATGCAGAATGTATCTTACAAAGCTCGAGTCTTAAACATAATGGCCCGTATTCTGAAGTCAGGTTTAGTTAAACCCAGGTTTAAATTTAAACCTGGGTTTAACTAAGCCAGACTTCAGGTCTAAGTATCATTTCAGTTTCTGAAAGCCAGGTTTAGTTAAACCCAGGTTTAAA
>BEXV01000468.1:207787-218011 GCA_003118195.1 Hemicentrotus pulcherrimus | reverse complement strand
CCTTTGTCGGATTTTCGTCAAACCTTCACTGATATGTTTCTCTCACTGTTCTGCTTTTATTAAAAACAACTTAAGTTCAGGGTGGACTTTCCCTTTAATAGGTACAGAGGTGTAGAGGTGCATGTTGTGGTCTAGAAGGTAAGTCGCCTGACTGTGACCCACAAGGTACAGGGTTTGTAAGTGTCCTTTGGCAAGGCATACATCTACATCTGCCACACTCCACCCAGGTGAGGTAAATGGGTACCTGGCAGGGATACGTTCCTTTAAAATGCTAGGCTGACATAATTGCAGCCATGCTAAAGCCAGGGTAATTATTGTGGAGCGCCCGAAGTGTCAAGTCAGACAGACATGTGCGCTATATCAACTGTTATTATTATTACTGTTATTATTCAAAGAACTATCTTTGCTTGCCTCCATTTTGTATTATATCAAACAATAAGATCACATGCCATTCTGATGCTCAAGTTGACTCAGCTGATGAAAACATTTGTTAAAATATTTGTGTAGTTAATGATACATATTAATTTAAAGAGAAGTTATGAGATGTCGTCATTTCATGTATTTTTACATAAAATTTCACATTATTTTTATACTTTTGTATGGCATACGATTTGCACGAACAAAAAAAAAGGTTTTTTTCTACAAATATAATGTTTGCATTGCATATTTTTTAAATGTGCCGATGAATTCCTGATTAAAAGGGATAAATAAAAGCTGAAGTTATCTCTCAATTATCTCTTGTGTTTTATTTGAGTGCAAAGAGTATTTCATTTCATATCCTTTCAAAATGTGTACATGTATTATATGAGACCTGGTAGATCAGGATTTGCATAAACTAAGTTATTGTGATGGATAAGAGTTTTTCTTCTTCTTAAATTGAATTGAATTGAATGGTTTATTGAGAATACTGAAAATGGCACAGGAAACACATAGCAATGTTAAGACGATTATTACAAAACGCTTGTAGAAGTGCAATGTGCAATTGTTTGTGGAAAAGGAATATTCAAAATATTATTCATTAAATTATGATTTGTGTATCTCCACAGCTATAATCTACTGAGACCACGAAAGGCACAATTTTTAGCTTAATCCCCTTCTTCCTCTCAACATACTGTAGGCCTGTCCTCATCAGACCGTAGTTGCAAAATAACCCGCTATTTTCAGACTCGAGATATTTCCCTGAATCTCAAAATTGCGTCCTCACCAAACGGATAAGCTCATCACCAAGTAGCGTAAATTAGCCTGCTACGTGTATTTCCCAAATAGCGGGATATTCTGGAAACAAGACTAACATTTCTCAGGGTATTTTCTTGACCAAATATCCCGCTTATTGCAACTGCGGGCTGATGACGACGCAAATTAGCTGGCTAATTAGAGATAGGGCTACCGGTAGTTAAAATAGGTTATTTTGCAACTTTGGTCTGATGAGGACAGGCCAATCATGAACTTTATGAATCGCTTACCTTGAGAAATACCCTACTTTCTGTTTTATGAAGAGATTGTTAAATTGACCATTTTAATTCGATTCTGTCTGCACTTCCCTACAAAATATATTTATGCAATCCTAAACCTTGATTCATCTGCATTACATACATTTTAAGCAAATTATCAGCAAAGCAACAGAGAAATAAAAAGCAGAACAAAAAATGATGTGTGTCCTCAAGCATGAAATAACATACTGAAGTGTATTTATGTGTCCCTGATATACACCAAAGAGTTGATATCGATCGCAACTTACTTGCGATTGATATCAATCACAACTCTTTATAAGACGAGGCCCAGAAATGCATAGGTGGGTGGGCACCAAGGACACTGAATAGAACTGTACCTTCACTTTGACAACCACTCACAAAGCGAGGACGTCCTCGGTTCAAGAACCTTCTACATTGTTTGAGATTCGAGGCTCTTTCATGTAGGGGTATGTTTATTTATGTGAACAGATAAAGTAGGTCCTGGGTTATGCCGTAGGTTTCCAGACTATCATGTTATATTCCTACAAACATGCATGTCCTCAAACATGTAATGATAACTGATGTGTACATACAAGTCATCAATTTACACCAGAAACTCCTATGGATGTGCTTATGTATGTGTGTGGGTGTGTTTGTGTGTGTGTTGCTTTAGGGAGGTGTATAATCTTTTCATGTTCATGTTTAATTCCTTTCCCTTCTCTCCATCCCATACTCCCCTTTCCCCCTTTTTTCCACTACCATTCTCAAGGGGAGAGCCCTAGCCCTTATACCAGCTTCTCAGTATGTATGAAAATCCAATCAATTTTGATATTTTCTTTTCAGCTATGTTCCGACCTGCACCTGCCATCAGCCCTATCCAACAGTCCCTTCACATTCAGAAGATAGGCCGGTCGTTGACTACATCCCGCAGTCTTTCTCCTTGCCTTCAAGGATTCCTGATAGGACCTTATCCCCATATCAAGAAGATGCACCCTCCCGAAGGACCACGTTGCATCTACAAAACAAACCAGCCATGGACGTTGTGCAGCAGTCTTTACCAGTGCAATACTTGCAGAGTTCAAGAATTTCAGAAAGGCGGTCTGTGCCCCAATCCCATGAGACTGTGTCTTACCAAATGCCCCCTTCAGAGTCTAAAAACAAACTAGCCATGGAGACAGCACAGCAATCTTTTCCTGCACCATACATGCATACCTCAAGGATTCCAGAAAGAATCTTAACTGCTTGTCAAGAAGACCTTGCGCCTCATCCACAAACGACCACTTCACCTGCGCAAAACCCACCCGAAGTGCAAGTTGTCCATGAGTCCTGTCCTTCTATGCCTTTTTCCAAGACTTCAAGGATTCAAGAGTAGACCTTGCCCGGCCATTCTCAAAACCAATCACTCTACCGAGCAACCGCAGGTCATTCACAAAGCAAACCAGAGGAACAAGTTGCCCAGGAAGCATGTTCTTCAAAGCCATACACACAGACTTCAAAGATTCCACAAAGGAACTTACCGGGCCCCTCCCCAGACGATCCTCCTCCTCCTCCTATCGTCTTTGAAGATGAGTTATCTAGCGCAGGACAGGAGGAGGAGGAGGAGCAGATAGAAGAAGGCAATCACCCTCCAATATTGGACAATGATAGACTGTTACTCAGTGATTATAAACTGCCACAGTTCCATCCTGATGTCGTCCACAAACTTGACTATGGCATACCCATAGATGCCAAGGACAGGTCGAGCCTCCTGGATTCGCTCTATGAAAGTGTTGTTCCATACACGTAGTGAGTATCCATACAATGGCTGCCCGCAAGAAGGCCAGTATTGCCAATGACAATACATAGCTGTTGCTGCCTTCTTGCTGGCATCACCTCATTCTTGGGATAAATGTAACGCACACTCTTGGGTAAGGTGAGGGAGTTGATGAAGATGTAAAGTACAACCAGGAGGGCGTTTCACAAAGCCTTTTTTTCAATGACAAATTTAAAAAAATCAGTGACATATCTGCTGATAACCAATCAGAAGCTAGGATTTCAGTAGCTTATAACACACATTGCCATTTGTCGCTGATGACAAGTTTTGTGAAACGCCCCCCAGATTTGCGTAAGTACAATGTTTGCAGCTATACTCCCTGGAGCAGTCGGGTAAAACATAATTAAATGGTTAAACATTTTGAACCCCCGTCATTTCATTTCAACCTTGTACTTGGTACTATGGGGGAACGCTACGAGAGTCCTATCTCGCACCCCGGGGCAACCTGTCTGACGCTGCCGGTTGTAGCAACTACTTCGAAGATCAAGATACATTAATCTTGCTCTAAGGAGATACAAACGAACAAACTTGGTACTTTTGTATATGCAGTAACACATATATCGTGGCTGAATGAATTGGATACCTCTTTCAAATATGTGGTCTAATCATAAAATTGAACAATAGGATTGATTTTATTTTGTGGGACAGGAATAGGAAAAGTTTTCTTTAGACAATTGTGAACAATCGCTCTTCTTCCTCTTCTCCAGTTACCCAACCACATCAGACTATACCTACATGACCATGATCTTCTTGGAGCGGTATCCACAGCTTTTGCACCAGGCTGGCCCCATCCTAGACTGTCCAGACAATTGGGTAAGAACTGGTAGCAATCTTTATCAAGAAATCTTGTAGAGTTTTAAGTAAGTATTTGGATAGTTTACAGCTCTTCTTTAGGTACTTAAAAGTTGGAAGGGTGTTTGTAGCCTCCTTTAACCCTTTGCAGATGGAAACCAGGTTATGCAGGTTAAGCTTATGGGAATCAGAGAATTCAGTCGTGGAGAGGTTAAGAATATTGCAGTTGCTGTACATGGAAATCTCCAGGACATGATAGGCCAGAATACCATTAACAAATCTCCAGGACATGATAGGCCAGAATACCATTAACAAATCTCCAGGACATGATAGGACAGAATACCATTACCAAATTTTACTCTACCCATGAAATTCTCACTCTCAAGAGTGTTTTTTAGAATAATGTTCTTAGATATAAAGCCCTGTTATCTTCTTCTCTTTAGGAGGCGTGGAGGCAGAAAGTGATGCACAAGTTCAAGAACAAGCGGAAGCGACAAGATAGAGACGCTCCCGGCGTACGAAAGCACAAGCGCGTGAATTGCTTTAAGCACTCTGAAGGGCTGGACGAACACCAGAATGCCACTGGGCACAATACACATGATAGAGGACACAATGTGGACATCGATTGTCCTGGTGATGTTGATGATGAGGTCTTTGAAGTGGTGGATGACGATCAGGATGTGGTGATCACAGATGAAGACTCTATGTATCATCTGATGGCTGCAGACACCACTAATCTGTGTGTTACAACAGGTATGGGAGTTGCCCAGGAATCTCTCACTTCACCTTCAACCTCACAGCATTCAATGATTCCATAAAGGACTTTTCATCCTTTCCAAGTTCACCTACCCCAACGATTAAACTCTTTGCAATCACAAAACAATCTTGCCACGGAATGTGTCCAGGAGTCTTTGTCTTCGCCGCGACACATGCATGATTCAAGGACTCTAGATAGAAGATTCCCATCATCCCAAGATAATATGTCTTTCAAACAGACCACTGCAAATCTGCAAAGTAAACCAGTAATGGGAGTCCTCCAGGATTCCAGTTCAGCAAGATCATACGGGCAGGCTTCAAGGTTTCAAGAGAGAAGCTTGCCACAGTCTGAAGACCACTCTCGAGATAATGCTCTCAACCAACAGACGATGCCATCTTCACAAAACCAACCGGTCATGGAAGTCGAACAGGAGCCTGGTTCCTCACCGTGGCACGGACAGACATCAAAGATTCCAGGAAGTTTCTTGCTCCCCTCCCAAGACCATGCCCCTGCCATCATTGTTGACCGGGACTTACCATCAAGCAGTGGCCAAGAGCAGAGATTGACGGAAGTCCAACGTGTCCATAGTCCTACCTCCTATGATCCTGACAAACCATCTCTCTATGATTATAAACTGCCAGAGTTTCATGCTGATACCCTTCAGAAGCTTGAGAATGGTATACCTATAGACGCCAAGGATAGATCCACTCTTTTGGATACACTCTATGAAAGTGTTGTTCCATACACGTAGTGAGTAGTACATTACAATTGTCCCTTAGCTCAAGGGTAATCAGACCATACATTTACTAAGTGCATGCATCTTTATTATAATAATCCATGTGAAACAGTGTAAAGAAAACATTGTGGCATATTAGATACATTCTACTTTTTATTTGTCCCTTGTATTTTATCATTTAATTGCTTTTTATATATTTGATAGTTTGCTTTTCTTTTCTTCAAGTGGAGAATGAATAAAGACTGAACTAGTATATAAACACAGCTCATAGAGTATACATAGTATGCAGATATTAAAACAGTTAATCCTCTAACATGTAATCTTACCTTTCATCTGAACTCAAATTCATCTTTGTTGTTGTGGACTGTCTTTAGAGGCATTTTAACATGACATGTCATCCAATTCATACAAAATTGCAACCAAGTAACTTTTAATGACATTCTAATGTACTGACATCATTAACTCTTTCCCTTGTAGAAGGAAGGCCAGCTCACTGAAAGAGCTTTCTGCGTCTAGGAGGCATCTTGGATTGATCCTTCTGATCAACGATATAAATTTAAACTATCTGTCATTCTTCTTCTTCTTCTATTCTTTTTCTATTCAGTTACCCATCCGCTGCAGATTACATCTATTTGACCAACGTTTTCTTGGAACAGTATCCGGAGCTGCTCCCCCAGGCAGGTCCCATCCGAGATTGTCCAGATAACTGGGTAAGACTGGTAGTCTCTTTGTATTGCTCTTTCAGATGTATGTCCAATGGTTCTAGGACATCTACCCCCTGGACATCCACCCCCTGATAACCACCCCCCAGTCAACTACCCCCTAGGACAACTACCCCCTAGGACAACTACCCCCTAGGACAACTTCCCCTTAGGTCATCTACCACCGGAAAACTACCCCTGGAAAACTACCCCCCAGACAACTACCCCCCTAGGATTGTTATCCGGGGTAGTTGTCTGGAGGGTAGTTGTCCAGGGGAAGTTGTCCTAGTAGTTGTCTGGATACGATGTTCAATATTTAGTCCATTATTAGTAGACCTCAACAAGTCAGAAGGGGGATCGTTTCTACATGTCTAATGACATTACAATTGTGGTCTTTTGTCTAAACTGAATGAGGTGTAATTGCATGTTACAAAGGGCACACCAAAGTGAAATATTAAGAATGTACTATTCAATTTGTTGTTTATACTGTGAGCCAACGAATCCGTTCATTGGTATATGAGACAGATTTTGGGGTTCATGAAAACGCTTACAAGTTGTTCCTCCCCTCAGCATGATACTCCGGAGATTGATAGGATGATTTTTTTTAAGAGCACCAATCCCTCTCTTTTTTCTGGACAAAGTGATGCACAAGTTCAAGTTCAACCCCTTTCTTTTTTCCACAGGAGGCATGGAGACAGAAATTGATGCACAAATTCAAGAACAGACGGAAGCGTCAGGACAGAGATGCCCCAGCAGTAAGAGAACATACCCGCAAGAACTGCAGATATTTTGAGGGACTGGACGAACTCCAAGTTGCCAGTGGGCAAGCCCTGAATGAAAGAGGAGACTGGGTCAACAGTGATTGTCCTGGTGAGGCCAATGATGATGATGATGTCTTTGAAGTGATGGATGATGTTGAGGATATTGTGGTCAAAGAAGAAGACTCCATGTATCATGTGATGGCTGCAGACACGACCAATCTTGGTGACACACCAATCAAGCGAGCTGTCCAGGATTCCGTCTCTTCGTCTCCCTACATACAAAGTTCTAGGATCCCAGAGAGGAACTTACCCAGATCACAAGATGATCCAACCCACCGGCTTACCACTTCACATTTACAGAACAAACCAATCAAGGAAGTGGCCCAAGAGTCTTGCTCCTCACAGACATACATGCAGATGTCAAGACTGCCAGAGAGGACCTTGTCATCCTCCCAAGGAGTTGATCTTCCTTCCACAGTTGAAGAGGACTTATCTTCCAGCTCGGGCGAGACTGAGATAGAGAAGCAGATGGAAATCCACAACATGAAGAGTGCTCCAGCCTCGGAACCGGAAAGGTTGTCACTCCACGATTATGAACTACCTAAGTTTCATCCTGACATCCTTGAGAAGCTGGAGCATGGTATACCAATAGAAGCCAAAGACAGATCCAGTCTCCTGGACACACTGTATGAGAGTATCGTGCCATACACCTAGTAAGAAACGTAACTTCAACTCATTGCCTCTGGGATGGGTAGTTACCTACTTTAAACCTTGGGGGTTAGATAATGTAGTAGTTAACAGGCTCATTCAAAAGGGCATGTCAGGATGTGCAATTGGACTTTTTATTGTAAATGGAAAGTCAACAAATTCTCACTGTTTGATTCATCCAAGTAAGCAGAATCAGAAATTTACTCTTAAAAGAACACCAAGCTATTGAGGTTTGATGAGGAACATAGAATTTTAGTGTTCAATTCAAGATATTACTGAAAATGCAATCAAAGATTAAAGAAACTATACCTTGACCTCTTTATCCACAATGAGGATTCATTGCTCTGATGGAATAACAATTTCATGTACTATTCCTCTTCAGAAATTTGAAAAATTCTGTCTTTTCTGCTTTTCTCTAGTTACCCATCTGCATCAGACTACATCTACTTTACCAAGACATTCTTGGAACAGTATCCACAGCTTCTCCCCCAGGCTGGCCCAATCCGAGACTGTCCAGACAACTTGGTAAGTGTTAAATCCCCACAAGTTTCAAGGATACACATATACGTGTATGTGTGGAGATAGTGTGCATATTTGGCATGTGTGCATAATTCTTTTAAATATGAGTTACCGGTAAACAATTTTTATGAGAGGGAAGGCAGGAAGGATGTATTAGAACCTGTTCAGACCTGCCAACCAGTACGATTTAGTCGTATTTCGTACAATTTTTCAAAACAAAACATTTGTTTTTTTGTTTGTTTTTATTAATATTTTTTACATTGTATTTTGGGTGTGTGTGTGCTATAATGCCCATTCTGTCCTGTAAAGTATCCTACAAGCATCTCCCATTGACAATTTAGAGATGTTCATTGGTTCATCAAACACACCAGTCATGACGAAAGCATGCATATTCAACCGATGATCCATAAACAAATTTCTTCGTGTGTGAGGGAACTGTAAGAGGCATCGATACACGTAACAGTTCATGTTTATTTTTAAGAATACCACTTTTTTGAGCAAAATACAACTTTTGGGATTAAAGAATACAGTTTTTGAATTCCAGAGAATGGCAGGTCTGCCTGTTAACTCATGAATTAGACAGTGCTGTTCAAGTTACATCAAGTCTTGTGTAGGAATACCAGTTCACATATGCATTGTCAGAAAGGAGCACAACATAACAAAACAAAGAATATTTTATCCCCCTCTCCCTTGATCAGTACATTCTTGTAAATAATATGGAAAGATGTTTTTGGAGGCCATCTAACACCTTCCTGTTCTTTTCTGCAGGAGGCATGGAGACAGAAATTGATGTACAAATTTAAGAACAGACGAAGGCGCCAGGACAGAGACGCTCCAGCAGTACAAGAACATACCCGTAAGAATTCCAGGTACTTTGAAGGAATGGACGAACTCCAGAATGCCAGTGGACAATCTCTGGATGGCAGAAGAGCCCAAGGGGAGGATGATAGTCCTGGTGAGGCCAATGAGGATGTTGTCTTTGAAATGATTGATGTTGGGGACATTGTGATCAAAGAAGAAGACTCTATGTATCATGTGATGGCTGCAGACACTACTAATCTTGGTGACACTTGAGAGCAGTTGAGACTGCTCAAGTTAGATGAGGAATGAGATAACGTGTAGAAGCATCCAAGGCATTATGATGACCCCTGACCCCACTAATCTGTATGATACTGAAGATCTGCCAAGACATTTGATATTCATATTACACCAGGTCAACGAAGCAGAGGCATCATGTCATGGCAACAGACACTACTGATTTTAGAGTTGTCAACACCATTGGTCATCAAGACAAAGTAGAACCCCCTTTTAAGCATTGAAGACATATGGTCGCTACAGCCGTCACTTTTAAAGGCATCGTTGAACAATTTTAAATCTGAGATGCACGGCTGTAGGCCTATGTGTTATCAGTGTCTGTTATATGGTGTAATATTGAAATCCTAAAAAAATTGCGCTTCAAATTGATCATGAATTGCCTCAAAAAAATTAAATCTTACCACACTCATTTTTGTGGTTTTTGAAATTTCTATTTTCAATCATAAATATCTTGATAATCAGACAGGCGATCTGCTTTTAAAGTCATGGGATTCCGGACTGACCCACATATTTATAATTATGATTGCAGCATGAGCTAAATCCAGTATTTTGTTTAGAATCTGAGGCAAAGTTTGGTAAAAATTTGATTTCATGAATGTGAACTTTGTTGTCATGAAATGATGCAAAGCCTGAACGACCAGTTCATGAATATCAAGGATTTATTTATATGTATGTTTAACATTTTTCTAGGGCCTATTGCAATTAAAGATGAAGTTGAGTAGTGGTCATGCGATTGCATTGTGAAAGAAACGGTGTGGAATCGACCAGAAAAGGTTGATCACCTAGCATAAAGAATTTGTGTGTATTGCAAGGTTCTGGAATCATCAAAATGATAAGAAATTTGGTAAAGTTACAAACACTGTACACAGAAAGATGTATATGGGACTACAC
>BEXV01000468.1:170012-181602 GCA_003118195.1 Hemicentrotus pulcherrimus | reverse complement strand
GCAAATACGGTATGCTTTTATCAAACCAATGCAGATACTTACTGCCACAATATCCCCACGATGGGTAGGCTTGTTGGACATGATGCAAAATATAAAAAGTGACTACTTTTTGGGGGGCCAATGAAATTGACAGAATTTTCCCCAACAAGAGTGATTTTTCTCAGTTTCCCCGACTTTTCTTGAGTGGATAAGCAGGAAATAATATTTTAGGTTTTCCCTGATTTTCCAGATCATCAAGGAACTGTGATTACTTTTTCATCATTAAAAAAAACCCCCACAATTACACACTTTTCTTACCTACTGACACACTTGGTACACGCTATCTGCAAGAAGCTGTGAAGGTTGACGGTGTCTGCAAACTTATCAAACGGCTCTTGACTTGCCTTGGAAGCAGACTTCTGTTTGTCACTGGACTGTTTGTCCGTCTGTCTGTCTGTGTAGCTAGAGAGGTCTTCCAGAAGACTCTTGAGTCTCACATCAATGAAAGAACAGATGCTGAGAGAGGAGGGAAAAACGACAGAAAAACAGGTGATTTTTTTTTACATCTCATTCATGGAATGTCTTTGCAGAAAGTTTGGTAATAACTGGAAGATTTACCTTCATTTATCAATAAAATGAGATAATTATTGGTCAAAATATTTGGACAAATGTAAACTACTCAAAAACATGGGAGGAACTTGCTGTTTAAATACTTGAAGTGCTAAAAAATATGATGCCAAAAGATATTTTTTCTCACAAAATAAAGGTGATATTACCCTACCTCTGTGTCTTTGGAGTGAATGCCCTTGCCTTCATATACAGACTGCCTGCATCCAGCACATCCCTGCTGCCTGCCCCTCCCCTCCAGGCCATAGGGCTTGGCAGGTCATTGGACATCTCCTTCCAGGTGTGGGCTGCAACATCCAGGTCGGCCGGAGAGCTCTCCATGTCGTGGGAGGCCTGGATGACCAGCTGATGGCTGTTGGTCAGTGTCTGGTCCAGAGCATCTTGTAGAATGGCCTGAGAATAAACAAAAATGAAAGTTGTAATGATATTGTAGGCTTACAAAACCAATCCCGGTATAATGGAAGTGTTTAAATGCATGGAGACCTTGAAAGGAGACTCATACCAAGTTGTCTCACTACATGCATTGATTTTCTATCCTCATTTGGAATTCTGAACAGTTATGGTCTTTAATGGTGATGTTTGTTGCTATTGGATAAAAATGCATAGAAGTGGGCTCTCATGGGGAATACAACACCATTCAGGTGTTGTCAATCACCAGGATTAGCCTTTACTTTAATGCCCAACAGGCCTTATGTAATGCTCAACATTTTCACCAATGGTCCCTTTGGAAAGACATCATCTTACATTTCCCCCCATCTGAAGACTCTCTGAGAGACTAGTGGTTATTTCTTTATGGGACCACGGGTTTGCTGAGTGCAATACTTGTTCACCCATTAATGGTATTTCCACCAAGTCGGGTTTCAGCAAATAATGACCTATTGCGTATGGAAAATGATGAACATCTTCCTTTAAAGGTATAGACCAGTTTTGGAAATGCCCCCCTCTCAAAAAATGAAATGGAAGCTCTTATTACCAATCATGTGAAAGAATATGTTTTGACTAATATGTAATGATACATATTTTGCGGGGAAACTGCCCACTAATTTATATTTGGTAAATTATTATATCTATCTGGACCTGATAGATTTCGGGCATGTGTCTCATAGTCTGTGTACAGTGCTTGTAACTTTACCAAGACTGGGCGAAATTTCTTATCATTTTGATGATTCTAGAACCTTGCAGTACACACCAATACTTATATGCTAGACGATCAATCTTTTCTGATTGATTCCACAATGTTTCTTTCTCAATGCAATCGCATGACCAGAACTGGCCTTTACCTTTAATTTTTTCCAAATGAATAACAGTTATTGAACCAATGAAGTGACCTCCATTTAAAAGAGTATCCTCACTCAACAAATCTCAAAACCAGCCACACACAAGAGGGACTGGTGCAAATGCTATTATTTTACCTGCATTCTAGAGAGAAAGAGAGGCCTGACAAACTCTCCCCACAGGCATAGACTCCTTCCCAGGACTCTCTTTGTGATGTTCCTCAGTGCTGGCATTTCATCATCCTGCAGGAAAAAAAATCCCCAAGGATGAAGAGAAAGAATACAATTGCTATAATGCTTTCAAGATGAAACAGAGATTCTTCGTAATGACTCTATGTAGCTTAATAAGATATATAGTAAAGGAATTATTTATTTTGTCATGGTACTGAATTAACAAAAAATGTATATCAATTTTGCATAAAATGCAATTTCATAACGGCCCTGAGAGATTTAAGAAAAGGGTCATTTTTAAACATGGAACAATTGATGGTTATTTTCATAAGAATAGCCTCCACCCTGACCTGAAATTCACTGATAATACAATGCAATAAGAACATGGGCTTTACCCTGTATTAAATGTTGAATCTAAAAACAGCAGTTCTGGATACTGACCATTAAAGCATATTATGAGTCTATGAGCTTAATTTATTTTTGCAGAGATCTTCATACCGTTACCTCTGTTTAATAGGAAATATTTTCAATGCCCTTTTATCAGTGAAATACAGGGAAACCTGTTTCAGTGACCAATAAGCCTGTCTGTACAGACTATTTTCATCGTCCCCCTAGACCGTTCTTTACGTACAGGGTCAACCTACCTCTTGCAAGAGATCCCAGACAGCATCTCTGATGCTGGTCAACCCACGGATAGAGGTCACATAGTTCAAGAGTTTGCTGATCCCGTCATGAACATCGCTTATACACGTCTCCACCCACTGAGAGACGCACTCCTGAAGGTAGGGAGCAGCGATGGGGTCGGTGGAGGAGCGCAGTGTCGGGTGAAAGTCTGATGGAAACAAGATTTAAGAAGTTGAGGTAGGGGGAGGGGAGGGGAGGGGAATGTTTGGTTTAGAAAAGTCAGACCTCTAAGGGAGTTTTATTTACTAAGATTATCTAAGAGGATGTAATACATTTTCCCCTCTACTTCTGTATGTGACCATTGTAGACCAATTGATACAATATTTACATGGTATTTGATAATCTAATTTCATTAAGTATTGTATACTAGAGTTATGAAATCTAACTGCCCTGTACAAAGCACATTTTACAAAATGTATTACCTTGATCTCCACTAAATTTTACCTGTAACACAATATAAATATTAGAGTTATATAATTTAAATGCCTTGTAAAAAGTATACTTTACAAAATTCACAACTTTGGTCTCCACAAAATTTTACCTGAAGCAAAAATAAGTATTAGAGCCCACAGTGAAACAGTGGATGAATATAAAAATAGAACATTGTTCTCTAACTACCTCATTAAAATGAACCTACAAATTCGACATCAAATAGAGGAAAAGGTCTAGGTGTAACATATTAGGTGTAGCAAATGGGTACCTGGTAGGAATTTATTGCTTGAAAGCTTTAAGCATCTTAGGGCAAGTGGGCTAATGCCAGGATAATAATATTTCTTTCTTGGTGCCTTGAGCATCCCTGGGATGGACACGTGCGAATGTAGCCATTTATTATTATCATTATTATTATTATTATTATTATTATTATCTTCATTTCCCTTTTTTACCATACCTGTGATGTTTGCAGGCAGATGCTTACTGAATGTCCCTACAGCCAGCTCATCCGCAAGCACAGCCTTACCATCTGAATAAAAAGAACATAAAAAACATGAAGGATAGGGTGAAAAAAGACCAAATGATGTTATTGACAGGTAGAATGGAAGAGGGGAAGTAGGGGAAAGTGCTCATGTTCTTTGGCAAGACATTAATCTATATTAGGTGTTAAATGGGTACCAGTAGGAAGAACTTTCTTGAATTGCAAATATGCCCATCAATGAGTGAAAGTTTGAAACTTGATATTCTTAGAGTGGGAATTTTCATTTCATTTGATACATATTTAATATTTTATTGATGGTTTATATCAACATTTTGAACAATGAAGAGCGTCCATAATTACATGTATTTGTTTATGCTGAGTGTAGATTCAACTCAAATAGAGTTTTTTATATACAGGTTCAACATTACTTTAATCAAAACTATATCCCCTCCGACTTCGTCGGCGAGGGGATAATTATTTTAAAATGTATGTAATAATCATCACTTGGTACTTGGTTGGGTAATCCCTTTGGCAGCTCGCTCAGGAAGCTATACTGGGATGGTAGGTGAGGCGAGTAGCTACAAGGAGTGTCGGAATTGCTGAAATGGTGTGTGGACAAAGCACTTGTTAATTTACAGTGAAATATGCTAAGTCCAGTGCAAGTAAAAACCAAGCTAGTAAGCTTATATGATGTGAGAACCAACAGGGGGCTGCATCATTCTGATGGAGGGTAGAGCAGCCTCCTTGAAGTTGGTTATTCCTGTTGCATTGACTGCTGAGCCTGGCAGATGATTCCAGATCCTTATTGCTCTTGGGTAGTATGAGAACTTGAAGAAGTCTATATATAATATCTTGATTTAATATCAAGAGGGAGTGGGGGTCCGGTCTAGAGTATTACCTGATGATGATGTAGCTTCTGTCAAGACTTTCCGGAGCAAGTTCCCTTCCTCATCTGGATAGGTAGTAAGAAATAAAAAAGAGGACGTTTTATTTATATACCCACATATAAATTATTTGAAATTCCATGACCCACAAATCAAACAGGAAGCAGAAGCACAACAGAACTGTTCAACTCAGAAAACAGGAAGCAAAAGATAGAACATATGGAAGCTAATGCATGCAAGGAAAAACTATATCTTGCAGAACAACTTTTCCCACATGAGTGTTCTAAAATTTGTCAATCATCGGTTGAATTAAGTTCTTTAACCCTTTTGCGACGATCATTTGACATTTTGTGGTTTGGTTAACTAGCGTTTGAATCTGAAACCTAAAAACTATACCAGATACCAACATTTTTTGCACATACTGCATTAATTTTTGTTGCATGACCAAATTGCAATTGATGCTAGGAATCAAAAAAATGAAAATAAGCTTTAAAATCCTTAAATTAGCAACTCATTGAGAGGTTAAAAATTGTTAGTTTTCTTTATCCAAATTGGTCATTCAAACTAGATGGAATTTAGACTGCGCGCAGTCAAATATGATGCCTCCGCCAAAGAGCAATTTTACTAACCAAACTGAAGCTATGAAACAATTTCTAAAATTCAGGTTTGATTATAATCCATCTGTCGGTTTTAATGATAATGCATTCACCAGCTATTTATAGTCATACATAATGAGCCCCATGACCTTTGACCTAATGACCCTTAACTCAAATCAGTTAATTGGCTCTGCAGGATACATACATACATGTCTTGAGTTTGATAGTAATCTGTCTATTGGTTCTCATGATAATGCGATCACAAGCTATATGTGCATACATAATGAGCCCTGTGACCTCATGACCCCAAAATTTAATCATTTTGTTTGCTCTGCAAGATATATACATGACCCAAATTTTAGAGGAATCCACCCATCGGTTCTTGAGAAAACGCGATCACGAGCTGTTTTGGTATACATAATGACCCCTGTGACCTTTGACCTTCGACCTCGTGACCCCAAAATCTAATCAGTTCATTGGCTCTGTTAGATACATACATGACCCAAGTTTGGCAGGAATCCATCAATAGGTTCTTGAGATAACGCGATCACGAGAACGGGACGTATCTACGGACATACGTACGGACGGACGGACAACCAGAAAACATAATGCCTCCGGCTACTTTGTAGCGGAGGCATAAAAAAGAAAAATTGCTGACGTATACACTAGCAACAACACCTCTACCTTACCATTATTTTCATCTCCTTCTTGATGATAAAAGATGGCATGTATCTGTCTGAGTGTGAGGTTGATGAGATTGGTTACACCGCACACCTGCTTCTTCACACTGGCATCTGTAGTAAGGGTACATGAAGAAAAGATGGTTAGATGTTGCCTTTAAAAAAACCAAAAACGACTGCTAATGTAGCTTAAAGCAGTTACCTGAACAATCAAAAGTGTTTTGAATTGATGCAAAACTCTTTATCATTGTGAAGGGGAAGCCTTACTGATCAAATATAACAAGTTCCCTTTTCAAAATATGTTTGGGGCCCGCAGTAACCATCTCTCAAAATATAAATTTTAAGATCCAGATTTTCGTGCCTTCAGCTGTCCTCCGTAGAGTGTCAAGATACGTGCCGTCAAATGCGAGACACAGCTAGCAACAAAATTGCATTTTTATACCTTTCCATGATATCTATATGATTTTTCTGCAAATTACTTAAAAAAAAGGTTTTCAAGAGAAATCTTTCCATCCGTATATAGTTTGTCCATAATTATCAGTTGTCATGAATTTTCTTCGGGTGACTAACGGTACTTCAAGAAAATATAGCTGCCATGTATTTTAACAATTCTACAAAGAACTTCTACAATCATCACACGCAAGTTAACTATCAGATTACGGTAACAATGGTAATAATGATGATTACAGACTTATGTAAAAGGTACATAAGAAAACATTGTATTGGGCATTGTTTTCACCTAACACGTTGTTTTCATGCATACGGTAGGAGATTATAATCTGTTGGACTGCTTCTCTGACTTTGAGTTCTTAATATTCAGGATGCTGCACGATGCAAATATACTTGTATGCAAGAATATAATATTTTTGTGTGTTGTCTTCAAGATTAAACTGAGCACTCACCGAATTGTGAAGAACTGAATGCTTGATGGACTGCATTCTGTGAAAAAAGGTAAAAATACAAAATAAAATGTTTGAATGATCAAAGAGATAAACTCACGGCAGGTATAAGATCATCATCATAGAGCATCCGTTTTTTTCTTCACACGCTGTGGGGTTCACTTCCCTTTTAATGGCCCTTCTCAAAGACTTAAGAGTCTTCAGCATTGGCCCGGGTGAGGCCAGATGCTCTCTTGTCTTCTCCTAGTGACTCCTTCCAGGTTATATGAGGTCTGCAAAAGGGTTTTGAACCTGCAACCTGGAAGTTCATTGCTCTCTGAAGCCAATTAGACAAATATTGTTTCGCTCGAGTCGTTTCACAAAACCAACTCAATGACAGTCATATCTCTGTCCGTGACCTATGGAGATGTCAGGAAGCGGACAACCGTTTCACAAAACAGGATAAGCGACAAATTCATGATTTTATATTGTTTCTCAAATTGGCAACAATACTATCTTTCTTTTCTTTCTACAGTGTTTAAAATAAAATGTGCTGTCTCTGGAAAAATAATATATATGGTTAGGAAAGTTATTGAAAGATTTAAAAACAGTTTGAAAGAAAAAAATATTATTTTCCTCTTTAAGATTCCTGGCATAAACAACATCATAGTCAGGAAACAAAAGTAGATGCAGTGTGTGTAGAAATTTTTATTCTTCTTTCTCATGATGTGGCATATTTTTTAGGGCTCTGAATCACAAGTTATCGAGCCAAATCATAAAATGAAGAATGATTGTTGCGAAAGGGTCAATAAGTGTGTTCTTTATTGGAAATGTGAATGTGTCAGCCTTGGAGCCAGGCAATCATTAGACCTACCTTTCTTGCCAGCAGAAACTCTGTAAAGACTTGTCTTGGAGACGTATCCTCCAGGAGCATGATGGAACACAGGGCTTTGGTGATTACCTTCATTCAAAAAAAAAAAGAACAATAAGAAAAAAAAAAAATCAAATATACTTTACCCCTCCCTATCATTATTATTGTAAATATTATTACAAACATACAGCTTGAATAAAGTTAAGAATACTGCTTTGTTTAATACATTTCATAAATAATGTTGCAAATATGTAAACTAAAAATATTTTTGTTTTTCTTATGGCTCATACTTAGTTACACTGCATGAAAGATCTTAGATTTTAACCTAATACTTGGCAAAGTCATCCAGTATGTCTGTTAGTAAAAGAGGAATAGGATCACCTTGGATATAAGTCAAACAAGGTTAAAGTAGATCATTTATATTATTAATGCTTTTGTATACATGCTTATGCTTACCATGTCTGATGCAGTGGCATTCTTTAGGACATTCCTGCAGCTCTGAAAAAGAAAAGAAAAATACAAAACCAAAATGAAATCATAACTCAAGAAAAAAAAAAAAAATCTCATGGTCCTGATATCATATTTACTTCATAATATTGCTAACAATGGTTCCAACAGAAATTTGACTTTCCATTCGAACCCACTATCTTTGGTTCGACAGGTAGACGCTTACCGACCGAGCCAACTTGCCTCCTCAAGTTGGCAATGTAAAAAATCCTGATGTTACCTGTAGTATACTTGGTTTGAAGTGGCATATGGCTGCCCACTGCCTGGAGAGAACAGGAAACCATTTCAGGAGCTGAGTAGACTGGTGCGTTGTAGTGTCTAGCTGCAGGCTGCTCACTATGTGGCATGCAAGCAAGTAGAGCTGAGTGGCGTGTAAATGTTCACCACTCTCTATGTCACTCCATATCTGTGAATAGTCAGAAGAAGAAAAAAAGTGATTATAATTTTAATAGCAACCTAACCCCCTCAATTATATCCTGGGATTGAAGTGAGACACCAAATGCGAGCACCTGTAATGAACATGTGAAGTTCAACTGGACTGGCATGTTGCTTTTCTGTTGAAGTATAATTTCAATTAAGTCAAATCACTTTTATCCTAATATCTGCACATGATTAAATAGATTAACATACATGCATGTATCATCTGTTCAAATTCAGAAGGAATTCAGTGTTTATTTATCTGATGTAACACTGCTGGCTCCAAACAGACATTATATGAATAATAATAATAATGATAATAATAATAATGATATAAGTTATGTACTTTATTTGGCCTTCTATCTAGTAAAACTTTTCCAGGCACATTTTAAAATCAAGAAGTTAGAAGAGTTACAAAAAAAGAAAAAAAGACTACATGATAGTACAAAATAAGTTTATAATTACATTCACACACTTTGAAAAACCAGGACTTTCTTCAGGTTAAACTCAAAAGAATCAAAGGTTTCTAATTAACGTATAAAGATATATATATGAGCTGGTAAACAATTTCATAAACATGGTGCAACAGTTGAGAATATAGAAGAAATAACAAAACCAATGAGGGCCTACAAGTTGACAGTGCAGAAGTTTTAACTACAAATAAAATGTTATTATCTGAGAAGCTAAAGTTATGACAACTGGCAAACATTTCACAACTTTAGGGCCCCTAAATGGCCAATAGCTATTAAAGCCTTCAACGACCTATATGTAAATGGAAGTCTGACTCTGGTATAAAAGATTTAAAGGTCAATTGTGAGAATCCAGGTTTACCTTTTCTGGAATATCTAGAAGTAACTTGGTCTGGGAGGCAATGGCTTAGAAACCTGAAGATTGGGACCTGCAAGAAAAAGAACATAACTGTATAATAAGCTGCAATCAAAGCTTTATCAAATAAATACATCATTACAATCTAAGTAGAAATGTATTATTATATACAATGAAAGAATGTAAAGAAAATCAAAGGACTCAAAGAAATTGTTTTGGTGTACATGTTACCTACCTTGAAGAGGCTGCTTTCTTGGGAGATAGGCTAATGCCTTTGGTTAGGTGAGTCTTCTGGAGGTTGACACAGTGCTTCTGCATATCTTGAATGGACTGTAAAATCTGCAGGAAAACAAATACAGAAGACATATAAATGTATACCTACTTAAAAACCCTATTTGTTTGAACTTTAATATGTTGTCTAGTTCTACAGTGCATCCCAAAATCTGGCACAAATGTATTTTGACATGCCGTTCTCAAATCAATTTTGCTAGGTACTGGGTTTATGGGATAATGCAATCAAAGTATCATTTGCAATAATATTGCTTCTACTTTAATATGAAAATCAAGAAATTATTTTTATATAGCTCATAGTTTGCTCACAGCAACCATATGTTTTTCTGGTTTATTTGTTATTTTCTGGGACAAACTGTAAAGAAATGGTTATGCCAAATGCATCATGGGTTGGACATAGATTTTTTTCTTCATATGTCTCTCCCTCTTTTTTTGTCATTATAATAACAAGTTTTTAAAGGAATTCAACCACACATGTTGCAAAAATATCCATAAGTGCATTGATTGGTTTCAAAGGGTCAATGGTTATAGGTTACAAATATACAGCTACCATGAAAGACTTAAGAATGTCATCATGAAAGACTTAAGAATGTCATCAAAACTTAACTTTTATCCTCATACTAAAGATTGAGAAATGTAATAATCAAATCTATTTTTTTTATGAAGAACTTAACAATGGCAATTAAAATCTATTTCAATTCATTTAAAAGATTATCACTGAGTCAAAAAAAAATATCAGAATTACATTGTCTTTGAAAATGTGGTGTGTATTAAAGGAGAGGGACGTACACTGATGCTGCTGATGATCACACCCCACCCTCCCCTTTTAATGCCTGTGTGCACTAGTTTGGCCAGGAGGGATTAGACCACCCAGCATGGTCACTGACAGGTGGTTATCTCATCAAATCAGCTCTCAATTAAGGGCACCTCTTAGGGATTGTTCTCTACATAAAGGGAGCAAGTAGCTACAGGCAGTGCAGTGGGGTTTTAAAAGTCTGGATATATGACAGCCAATAGGGAAAGATAGAGGATGCACCTGTATAGGTGTTTACAATAACACTTCTTTTCAAAGAAAGGTCAGTCGTATGTTACCTTTTCTGAGCAGGTCTTCATTTCTGTGATGGTGTCCGCAGCTTCAATCAGATCTCTATATCGCTCACTGAGAGAGGAAAGAGAAAACTAGACTTTAATAACTGTTTAATTAAGTGAATTGGTTTGGTTCAATTTCTAACACTTTTGATATTTTAAATATGATTTTCAAAATGATGCATTATAAGGCCCTATGTAGAAAATCCTGTCACACAATCTGCATGTCATTGAACTGTACCACAAAAGGGAATCATCTTGGTTATACACAACAGTATGAGCAATCATTCTGACAATATAACAAACTTATTATTCAGTTAAAATATGATATATAGAATATAATAATTTTGTTTCCCCTGGGAAGCCTTATCAGCATTATTGCTGATCATCCCAAGGGTCCTGCAATTATTATTGTTAAAGTTTATGGTTCCTGGTGGGTGTTTCACAAAGATTCTAAGTCGAACTTAACTCTAAGTTGGACATAAATATTATGGAGAGTCATTTGTAGCCTTATAATGAAATACATTCAAAAGCGAAAAAATTGAAGTATTTTACTTTTCATAAATTCCACACCAAGAACATGAAATTGTCCATGATAATAGAAAATATGAATTATTCGAATCAACGTTTTATGCCTTTTAAAATAACTTTTACAAAATTTTCCAAGGATGCTAACGGCTTTCCATAATTGTTAAGTCCAACTTAGGACCTTTGTGAAACACCCCCCTGATGAGGTAAGATAAGTAAAACAATGATAATAAATTTGAATTTTAACGAAGAAATGTTGGGGAAAAAAACAAACTTACCCAACCATCTGCCGCAGGTCCTCTTTCTTTGTCTCAATTTCATCTCTGTAAGAAAATGTTAAATAATTTTGTGATACAAACTGGAACATGTAATTGATCTG
>BEXV01000468.1:141002-164293 GCA_003118195.1 Hemicentrotus pulcherrimus | reverse complement strand
GGGGGGGGGGGGGCCTCAATTAGTCAGTACTTATGACTTACCCATTTTATTTCAACATGATCTGTGCAGCTTCAAGTTTAATTGTTTGAGTTATCTGAGATATCTTATTGCTTTGTTGATACACAATCTTCAATATTACTGTCTTGAGCATCATTCTATGGTATTTTTTTTAGCCCCGAACCGGGAACTGATGCGCCTTGCTGACCTTACCAACCCTCCTATCAAACGTTTCATGTATGAAAACTCTTTGTTAAAAAGCATTTTCTATTGTCATTATCATGGCTTTACAGCTTAGGCCGTTCCAAGAGGCTTCCATCATGGTTCGCAAGCCAGCTGTGGAGATCATGGACATCATGCGCCATGCTGACTACACCAACCCTCCTATCAAATACCTGATGTACGGTAGGAAGGGAAGCGGCAAGACAACCTGCCTCAATCATATACTACACTCCTGCCACAATCAGGGTTGCCTGATAGTTCACATACCATGTGGTGAGTATACTTGTGTTCACAGACTCCCACTTCCATCCAAGGCTCGTTTAGATATGATGTAGCGTTGTTTTTATGAAGACGATTCTCTGTGGCTGCTGGTATGCATACAAAGCATGCTAACTTAAATCCACATATAAGTTGGTAGCGGTAGTACATCCAGGGTCAACCCTTTTTTGCAATAAAAATTCTGTAATTAAATGAACAATCAAAAATCATAACACCACATCACTTACCTCATCCATTTTTATGAATAAAGGCTTGTTCAGACACGGTGCTGCAGAACGCAGCTTTTTTTAAACTATGCCGTAAAGTGTAATAAACTTCAAATTTATGTATCTTAAAAAGTATAACATGGAGCTCAGTTAATGCGCACTAGTCTTATGTTGGGTGCAGTTGCCATTCATTTATACATTGAAAGTAACGCAGCATTTTTTCTTTTGCGGTGGTTTACAAGCCATATCTGTACAAGCCTTTAATCAATCATGTTTTGGTCTTTACTTCTGCCAGAACTGGTAGGTCTTATTGCTTTTGCCAGAACTAGTAGGTCTTATTGCTTTCTTCTCAATCATGCCACATGTATTTATCAAAGTTTTAATCTTGAATTATTAAACAACAAATCATAGCGCTCCAAAGTCTAGCCTACATACAGTTGCTATTCTATGTACCTACATTTGCTTAGCTTTACTCCTTTTTATTTGCCCTTTTTTAATGCTCCTACCTTTTCCCCCAAATAGGGAATTAAATGTAGTTAGTTGTAGAAATGAAAAGCAAAGTTCAACACATTTGATATCTACATACAGGTGTTTAAGAATAAATTTTTACACTGTGACATTCCTTATGAATTAAAAAAAAGCTGTTTTCTATTTTTTTTTACAGCAAACTCATGGAACGTAAACAACAAGTGGGATTTCTTGGATTCCGTGTCTCATGAAGGGATGTACGACCAGCCTGCCTTGTCTTCAGATTGGCTCAAACACTTCAGGTCTAGGAATGAACACTTTCTCAAACAGGTTTGAACACCAATTTTTATTTTACATTTACATTTACATTCACGTTAATGTTTAAGTTGACATTCATGTTTACATGTACATTGGAATTTACATCAACGTTTTCATTCATGTTTACCTTTACATTTACATTCAGAAAGCATGTAAAATGCAATTACTGTTTAGATGTGAATTTTCTTTTTGTTTATAAATTACATAAGAAATGTAAATGACATAAGAGCCTCATCTAACTGTTGGCATACTTCTCTTGTGCACCTCATCTGCCTAATGAATTACCTCATGTGATTTTGGTAGTATCAAGTATGTAATGGAATTTCTCTTTCTTTGGTTTAGATCCTGACAAGCAAATGTTACGAGTGGAGTAAAAGAGAACAGACAGAGGCAGGAGAACCTCTCTTATCAGTCGTTGATCAGGTAATAAACAAAATCAAGAGATTTATATATTGGGTAAACTCTGTTGATTGGTTGAAAATAGCACAATATTTTAATTAATTTGGTATATTTTTACCTTTTTTGCCTTTCAGATTGCATGTTGGTGTAACATTTTATTCACTTGACTTGCATTCAAGAGGTTTATGGTTTGAATCCTTGTTGAGTTATTTCTTAGACTAGGCATTTCATTTTATTTTATCTCCCAACATATGTCTATATATCGCATGTGTAGACATGAATTTTGTTGCCATATTTTTTTGTTGTTGAAAAGTTTTGTAAAAGATTTCTGTAGAGGTGCATCGAAAAATGAGGAATATAATAATTGCATCCCTAAAAAAGTCTGAACCTCAAATCTTCTTTAATTCAACAGAGATATTTTGGAGTTTTAAAACGTAACATTAGTTACAAGTTTGATATTATGAGATGGGTAATATAATCTAATTTGGAGTAGATTCTGTGGTTGTCACCCAGCCTCCTTTCTTTCCTGAAATGGTAAACCATTATTTGAGAAAAATTTCAAATTCACTGTCTTTAATTGAGAATAATGAGCATAGAATAAAACCAACCATGATCTCATTTTGTTATGTTCGTAGGGTTTGAATCGTCCTAAGAATGCTACTGACGTAATTGGTGTTGTACTAAAGGAACTCCAGGACCAGAGTTCATCTGGGAAGTATCGTCTGATCCTCGCTGTCAAGGCCGTGAATGGACTCTTTGCTGAGATGACAAACATCAGAAAACCAGGAGGTTACTTAGTACGTACCTTAATGCTGGACTGCACTACTTGTAGCTACTTGCGCCCTCTATATAGCAAACAATGCCTAATTGGTGACCATTGGTCCCCCATCATCCTCTTTTTCTTATGTTTATTGAGAGCTGATTTGATGAGATAACCACTTGGCAGTGACCATGCTGGGAGGTCTAATCCCTCCTGGCAAAACTAGTGCAGACAGGCTTTAAAAGTCTGATTTACTGATGTTTTTTCCAATAATATTATTACCTTTTAGGGATGCTTTGTTTTGATCCAGAATGCTATGAATTTAAAATTGTACATGAACAGACAGTGCAAGAATCACTGCAAAATAAAAGTCAATTTCTGTAGTGCTCAGTACATTGTGTTGTTCATTGATAAGAGCAATTCAATACATAATAATCATTGAAGGCCCTAAATTGGCAATGCGGAGTGCAATTTGTAATCACTATTTTATGTTCAAACTGGCAATTGTTGCATTTCAAAATTTTGATTTGCACTGTTTCGTTTAAAATGCAATTTTATAAAAATTAAAAAAACAATGACAGAGTGGAATTTCTGCAGGATGAAATGTAATGAACTTGAAGAAATGCAATAAAGAAGTGTTATTTTGTATAGAGGTTAGAACAGAGATACACTTGTATTCCCATTTTCATTAATAATTATTTATTGAAATATGTTTTCATCTAATTTCAAATGGAAGCACAAAGGGGAGGGGGGAGCAGATTTTCTTTGACATAAAAAGACCAATTGTTATGTCATACTTTGCTTTTCTGTTAGATTCCTGTGAATGAGCTCAGGATGGCATATCATTTCAAGAAGATGCTGAAAGGACAATGGGTAAGCAACATTTTTTGAACTATCAAACTTTCTTTTGGTAATTGGAATCAGGTTGTGAAATAAATGTCTCATTCAAACAATTTTTTCAAAGATAATTAAAGTACTTCCACTTCTACTTCTATGACGATACTCAGCAGGATCCATAAGTCAGGATTTAGTGCTGAGGAATAAAATATCTAGTTCTTGGTCTAGATGCTGGGTGGAAGCGCTCCCTTGAAGCCCTCCAGTGAAGTAGCGTCAAGTATTTGAACTTCACTGGGTTATCTTTATGTAATTCCTGCCTTAGTATGTAAGGAATGCATGAGAACATTGAATTTCGAAGGAAAAAAGTCTCTTAAATAACGATTACTTGTTCTTCCAGGGCGATTACATTATAGAATATGAATTTGGTTTGAGATGAAGGCTTATAATTTTGATACATCGACCAAAGTTCATTCTTATCGATATGATCAACGTTTGCAGTCAATCTAAAGAACAATAATGGTATCTCATGTAACAGTAACACTCATGTCTGTCACACTGTGGCGCTCCTGGGTGGAGAGTGGCAAACATGGATGAATGTTTTGCCAAAGGAGGTCATTAGTGCCTGGCTGCAATTTGAATCACCAACCCTTGGATCGAGAGACAAGTGAATGAACCACTATACCTTTTTATTTATCATTTAATTTACTTTTTTTAAAGACCAATGGTGCCATCGTCATGACAGTAGACCAGCATAACTGCCATCAAGCCCCAAAGTGGGACTTCAAACCTCTTCATCTACTACAGAAACAGGTAAGAAACCTTTACTTGGGGTACTTTTATTATACAAGGCAAAAAGGTTGGCAAAAATATCTTGGAAGACTATATCCTGCTTTTTGAGCGTTTCCTTTTAATTCTGGTTCAATGTCGGAAAAAAAGAAGAAGATTTCTTCTGAAGCTATAGTATTAAACACTGATTACTGTCGATATTGTATTTTATGTGTTCAGAGTTGATTCAACTTGTCACCGTGTGAAAGCCAGTGGTTCCATGTATTTATATCTTTGTTGGTTGTTCTTTACAGTGTGCAAGCCATCCTGCAAGATTGTTAATCAATTACAACTACCTGGTTCCCGTCTGACAGAGAGTTGTGATTGATCTGAATCAATCACAAGTCCTCTAATCAATCGCTATTTGTAGTTTCCTACCTTTTAAGTACATAGTTGCGATTGATATCAACTCTTTGTAAGACGAGTTTACACAATGTTGTGATCTTACAATGAGAATAACATGTTTATGGTTTTTCTCATGATCATTCGCTTCGAGGACAAATTCATTACTATTAAGCCTTTCAGGAGAGGATTATTTTTTTAAGGCTAAATTGATCAAATAATGTTCTTCAAATTGGCAACAACAATATTTTTTTATTTTATTGCTACATTGTTCAAATAAATTGTAATGTCTCTGAAAAACATGGGTCGTCTGTGAGAATGATGTTGATTTTGAAACTCACAGTGTGTTCCAATTTAAGGATTTTATAGCTTATTTTTGTTTCTAAAATTCCTAGCATCAAACAAAAATATGCTGGTAGTCATGAAACAAAAATGTCCTTTCTACTCTTGCATGATGTATATTTATTAGGGCTCTGAATGATAAGTTATTGAGCCAAAACCGATAATGTGGAATAATCCTCGCAAAAGAGTTAATTCAGTCATCTTCTCTACAAATTGTTTTTGATATGACAGGGTTTTGAATGGTTGGATCCCTTTGTACCTGTCTACGTAGAGAACTACAGTGACAAGGAGTTTGAGAGCTGCATGCAGTACTACATCAGCAAGCAATGGATCCAGATGGAACAAGGTACGTTCATCCTCAAAGACTATTGCAGTCCATCTGTCCTTTAGCTACCAGACTCTTCCACCCAAGGGAGAGAGGGAGAAGAGAGAGAGAGGAGAGAGAGAAGGAAAAGGAGAGGGAGAGGTAGAGAGACAGACATATACAGAGAGAGGGAGAGAGAGAGACAGAGACAGACAGACAAACAAAGAGAGAGAGAGGAAAAAAAAAGAGAGAGGGTGAGAGGGAGGGGGAGGGTTGGTAATCACTTTCATGTTCTCATCTTTATACAGGAAGAAAAGAAGAAGAAAAAACATTTTGGCTTTAGGATTAATTGCTCCTACCATTCTTGTTGGTTTAAAACTAACTTGTAATCATATCATTTTTTGCCCACTCTCTTCTCCGCCTTTTCTCTCAAATAATCTATTTATTACCGTAATCGTTATTTAAAAGGAATTATAGATGTCTATTTTTTTGTATGAAAAGAGGATTATCTTCTGCATTTTGTATGAGGGATACATTTCAGGTTTGTGCTGCTTACATGAATTTCGAAGAAAGGGCAGAGTTTAAAAAATCTGATAATCTTTTCCTTATAGGCACAGGGGTGCAGAGTCTGACGAGACACGAGTGCTATTAGGAACGTTATACAAGAATCCACTTTTATTATTATTAGTGTTGTCAAAGGAAGTACAACAAACGCAATGCTGGTAGTGATTACAGTGGAACCACATTATATTGAGGTCCTTGGGACCATAGAAACCTCCTTGTTATATCCGGAATCTTGTTACATATAAAGAGCTGTAACCCACAAAATCACCTAGTTATAAACCACAGAAACCTCATTATATCAGAGCTTTTTATAGTTAGGTTTCACTGTATATACTACATATAGAAATATGAAATCAGTTATGATCTGAGATTGTGTCCATGTTGTTATTCTTTTCTCTCTCCTCCACAGCCAAGACCGAGGAAGGCAAGCTTCATCTGAAACTGCTATCCGACAGCAACCCCGGCTCGTTTGAAAGAATATGTGCTTCTTTATGAGACTGCAGAATTGATGTGGAAATTTAACGTGCTGTCTACGACTATGCAGGATTGGACACCAGCTGGGAGGTTGAACCCAGGTGCACATGGAATGCAAAATATGTCAACCAATGGGAACCAGGTGGAATCTGTAATACAGAGCTGTCAACCATTCCGTTTTTGCCTGAATTACTCTGTTTTTTCCTCCAAATTACGGTATTACGTTTTTTCTTCAAAAAAAAATGTTTTTTAATAATTTTCATATTTAAATTTTTTTTTTACATGCCACACGTCAAACAACTGCCCTAAAATGGTGATTTGATCACAAATTCAATAGAAAACTCATTTTAAAACATACTTGAAGAGAAAAATATTCTCAAAAAAAAATGAAATGACCATAATACCAAAATAACCATCAAAAAAATTACCTGCTTGTATGGAAAAACGGCATGATGAATGAACATTTCTGCATTGGAAGTGTGTCGCGCGTGGTTGTAAGTTTCGTTTTTATGAATTCCTTTTTTTTGCCATCATGATTCCTTTTTTTGGTCTCACAAGGTTGGCAGCTCTGGTAATACGCCAATGAGAATTTGAGACCCGGTGTACAGGAATTTCCCAAAATTTCACTTTGGACCCTAAGTACAGAAACTATGTTGATATGTCTATGAACTACAAACTGTCTATTGGGATCATCCAAGGGAAACATGGATATTGGTCATTGTAGACAGGACTGGTGGCCTTTCTAGATAGGTTCTATGTTACCTATTCCTACTCAAGGGAGACACAAAATATGGCCACTATAGAGTGGTGGCCACTAAGGCAGGCTCGACTCTCTCCCTATGTATATATATATTATATGACGTGGTTGGATCCCTCTTCCCCTGAATTTTTTTTTTTTTAATCTTGGAATAATATGCTAAGGAAAAGAAAAGTCATGATGGGATAGTCTTCAAATCTCCCACTCTTCACAAGATTAGACTTGATATTCACAGAAAAAACATGAACAATTTTGTTTAGTCTGGAAGCAATTGTTTACACGATTTATTTGTGGCATGTTTAATATCTTTTATGATATACTGTTCATTGATTAATGGATTAAAAAAAAAATGATTTAAAAATGAGTGTACAATATCCCCTATATGTATCTTTAAAAAAATGAGCAAAAAACCTATGAAAGAATAACTTCGTTGTAGGGTGAAAAAATACCCATATCGGATTACATAGGCATAGGCATTGGTATTTAAGACAATAAATGAATAACCATGCATCACTGGTCTATTATAAAACATGATAAACTTGAGTTTCGGGTCTTTATTGTTTAATGTTATAGAAGTGATTGGTATTTAATTTTGAGAATAAACTTTACCCCGGTCATAGAATTGCAATAATGATCTGATCAGTCTGGTCTGTCAATCATTCAACAACACAAAAAAACAAAACAACAAAACAGTTTTATTGGTTATGACGAGGAAACTTCAAACATCCACACATCCAGAATGTTACAGGGCATGGGATAAACAGATTGTGTGTCTTGGAGCAAGTTTTATTTAAAAAATGAGTAGAAAAAGAAGCTTTGGAAGAAAGAGAGATAGAGAGAGAAAAACAAGATGGTGAGAGAAAGAGAGAAAGGAGTGAGAGAGAAAGAAAAACAAATAGTGAGACATACATGTAGACAAAATATAGAGAGAGGGGGTGAGAGGACAGTAAGATAGAGTGATGGAGAGAAAAACAAAAGATAGTGAGAAAGAGGAGGGGGTGAGAGGACAGAGAGAGAAAGAAAGGGAAAGAAAAAGGGGGGATGAGAGACAAGGGGAGGAACGGAAGTACAAAAGAAACAGACGGTTGGGTCTCTGAAGAAATGAAAGAAAATCTGATAGTTTGGATAATGCATGTTCTGCATAAGGTTTACAAAAATTACCCACACCACAATCTGATTTATATGTCATAATAAAAATAAAAAGTAAAAGATAGTTATTCTTTGTAAAAGACAGGAATTTTATTAAATAAACTCTACATAAGGATCAATTACATGAAGCAATAACGTATGACTCACTTATTTAACTGTTTACAGAATAAAATGCATGCTACAGTACAGATAATGAATAATGAAAATCAAAATAAGCGTTTTTTAAATGGGACTCTACAGCGATTTTAAAGTATAACCAATATTGCAACAAGACTGCAACAAAATCATAAACAAATATACTTTTTACTACAGAATTTTTACATAAAGTAGAATTAATATACAGTATGTGTAATCTACTTGGAAAACTGCTTTTAAATTTACGAGCTCTATTTCATTAAAGGGTGGACTAAAATCATTTAAAAAATGACTGCACTACAAGGTACATATACATGTACAAGTACCCACATGTTTTTGTTTTTTTTAACTACAAAAGCTGGTAACAAATCATATATCTGAGCCTATTTCATCTCCTTTTTCTAAACTGGCTTGATTTTTCTTTTTATTCACAGAGCATGAATTTATTTTGAAAAAACACTCTAAACCACACATGGAATCAGAAATCCACTACAAAAGTAAAAAATCCCTCAAAATAATTCAGAAATATTATCTCTAATTCATGTATCAAACAAAATCAATGGTGTTGCAGTGTTGAAGGGAAAAACAAACTTTACATAAATAACGGTATAAAAGTGAGAACTGACGGAACAAGGGATATTTCAGTCCACATATTCTAGCCTCATACCAAATAATAACAATTAATTCTTGAAGTATATTGAAAGGAACATTAATGCCTCTTTCACATACGACGTGGCATAACCGCTGCGTTTTTTATAACGATGTTTGAAATATGACGATGCTTCATTTCTGTGCATTATATAAACGAGAATCTCGGTGAATATGCATACGACCTTTGTTGCGTGCAGTTGACCTTCATTTACGCATAAAAAAGCAGCGGCAGTGGCTTTTGGCGGAGGTTTACCGCGTCATAGCCTAACTAAGGCACATTAAACAATGAAAAAGGTCCCATTTTAAATTTCAAGCTGCAATACGCGGAGTAAAGGTGTATGCTCACAATGACACAGTTACACAATTTGTATATAAAATGTATAAAAACAATAAAAACACAACAATCAGGTTGAACTACATTTGAAGTTTTGACGTACAGATATGTTCTTGAGGCAGAAAAACCTGACCGAGATCCAACAAAACACACAGTACATGAACATTGGAACATAAAATGTAGGGTATAAATTACAGATACCAGTAAACTTTAGGTATTTTCCAGAAAACGGCCCTTACATGATGAAGCCTTGTGTTCTTGTGCAATGTGGAGCCTAAATTTTATTAATAAAAAATAAATTAAAACCAGACTTCAACTTGTCGAGACCTGAAACAGAGTTTTCAAAATCTTGAAATAAAGAAATGGCTTTAACACCTGTATCTGCAATTAATACGGGCTGTTCTAAATAGTGTTTCTCCCTCTTTATTCTATAAAAAATCAGCAAAATGAAATTATATACCAAAGCCTTAGCCCCATACATATGTACAAACTATAGCAAAAAGTGCTTAAATATATATCAACTCTCTATTGAGACAGCTACCTTTAATCATACCGTATAAAATAACACAATTACATATAAGCTTGTAAGTTACGGTACTTAAAACATTCTACATTGAAATTATACATTCGTATTCTATCTTCACATATATTTTTAGAGTAATATTCAAATTCATGAAATAAAAATTGAAAAGATATTTTATTGCTTTCAGAAATCAATCCAGTACGTTGCATCCCCCACTGATGAATACACGACAATGACGATTGCAAATTGGTTTCAAAGTTTCATCTATCTAAAAACCGGTACAATACTACTTTCAATCTTTACATTAACTCTCATTACTATCTGCACATGGGCAGATACATGTAAAGATCATTTGTACATAACTGTAAAAGCTTTCAAGACTGCTTGATAGTTTTCATGAAAATTATGTAAGCATTATTTATTTATGCAACAGCGGTAAATTCTACGATACACAGGTGAAAGTATTCTTTGACAGAGGGCAAACCAAAGATATTCATGAAGCACCTCCATCACTTTGGCAATGATAATTCTAAAATGCACAAACTGGGATTCTCCATGTTTATAGGGTCTGTGGATGTTTTGGGGTAATTTGTGAGTGCTATCTCTCTGATGTGGCTTATAGCTGTGAAACATTCACTGAAATTGGGAGTTACATGGATTTAAACTAAAACTGTTTGTACATATGTAGAATCTATCAACAATTGCTCAATTTCTCGTAAGATGTCTAAGTGGCTTTCAAGAGTAATGGGCAATGTTTTCAGCTTTTGGCTTTGGATCAAATTTGACTGAAGCTGGACGGGGTACTGAAACAGCCAATAGATATCAATCAAGACTGGCCTGCACTATCTACCAAACTAGCCATTAATTGGCATACTTCTGATACACTGATCAGGTATCTTTCTAAACGTTTCCCTTGGTGACATATCCATCTTTGATGTGTATACTCTTTGGAATAACATGATAAGCTTAACTTTGTTGGTAAATCAAGAACCCAACTTATTATCATGCACTGAAAGACTGCTCAACAAGGAAATCATATCAACAGATTTCAAGGATATAATTTCAACAGATATACTTTCATTTGACTGAAATAATTTGCACATTTCCAATTCAGACCTTCATGTCACTTGAAATCATGATTGGTTTCTTTATAACTCAACTCTATATCACTCACAAATATCATAATATTGGTGATGATGATGATCATAATAATAATAATATCAACAATAATACTACTACTAATTATACCAATATTATTAATAATAATAATAATATAAAAGTAATAATATTTTTAGTAATAATAGTAATAATATTAATAATAGTGATACTATATATATTTGTTATACTACCAATAACAACAACAACAAAACAGACTAAGAATAAACACATGTAAATAAAATTAGCATGGGTTTTGTGGAACATGTTAACAAGTATAACTGAATTTTTTCAATTTTCATTTGCAGATCATCAAATATGTACAGCGCGTTGGATGTTTTATGGTCGTATCTGGTGTATAAAATTGCACACACATTACATTGAGGCTTTTCCGAATATTCTAATCTATCATCAAGATATATACATCTTGAATGACCAGCGTAAAAATTGGAGAAAAAAAAAGAGATAACATTTTTTAAGAATCAACTACTTTTAAACTCCTTTCCCTTGTTATATAAATTCATTGATATGTACACAATATATTCAGCATAGAGTAAGAAAGGATGGAATAATATGCGAGATAAGGATATTCATGAAGAAGGAGGAAGGAAGAGATGATGAATAGAAAGAGATAGGAAAAGAGAGAGGAGAAACAGGAAAAGAGAAAGAAAGAAAGATAGAATACTTAGTAGAGCAAAGCAGCATTATTATTGAAGATGAGAAATGGATATAGAGAAGAGAATAGGAATGAAAACAGGAGAATTATGACCAAGAATAAAATATGAAAGAAAACAAAAGAAAGGAGTATATTAGGAATACAAAACATGAGCTGTAAACATTTCGATACACGACCATTGAACATGAAAGAAATCGATTAATCTCCAAATTACAAACTTCCTTTTGACACCATTCTATTGTGATGAGCTTAAACCTGCAATTATACATCCACTCTAATTCCTTGAAAGTATAGCTGATCTATCTTTGAATAATGATTGAAATTTGTACAATTTTCACAGGTAGTACACAGTTCTCAACCCCATCATCCATCGTACACTTTTGAACCAATGAGATCGGAACTCTAGCACGCCAAAGCAAAATTGAAGCAAATTTATCAACATTCAAATCATCACTCATGTTATTGCAAGTACATATACAAGACAGGTATGTAATCAGAAGTATCAATATTGGCTATAGTATCAACAAACCAAAATAGTTGTACCTGAAGCACTTAAAAGTTTCCTTCTATCTCTGTCCCCTAAAAACAAAAAAAAAACAAAAACAAAAAAACAGACAGACAGTGTCCTCATAAAAGTAGATAGCCTTGACTTTGATTTTCATTTGTTATGACTAAACGACCTGCACCACCATAAATTACATTCATAACAATATATATATATATATATATATCACTGTTACAGCCAGAAGGTAGAAAAACCCATGAAAAACAATTGCTGAAGAAAACCTAATGGCCTAGAAGGGGTTAAGACTGATACAGAGGTTTATAAGAAACATTCAGATATCTTCATCATAACCCTCTTTATTTTGTGTCAAATACCAATCATGCATTTGGCACGACTATTACTTGATTCGGGGCTTGACACCTAATTTATATGAAAGAATTATGTAGGATTATTTACATAAAACCATAGTTGAAATATGGACACTTTCTGAATTTTGGAGGTAAATCGTCTTGAAAGATATTAGTTTCAGGCCCTAGTTAAGTGTAGAGAATGATTGAATGACATTACTCATCAATTAACAAAATTATGATCCAATATACAAATTAATTCAATTCCCAAAGTCTAAAGTTGTTCAGTATTGGGCTTCCTCTTCTATCCGGTCGCGAATTTCCTGCTGTATTCTGTCCTCATCTTTTAAGTCCTGCTTGCCTGAATGGTAAATACATAGAGATTGCAGAGAAATAGATAATAGACAGAAATAGACGTAGATAATAGACATATGTACACAGGAGTGAGAATGTGACAGTGAGGATGTGAATAAGAGGGGGAGGGAGGGAGAGAGGGGAGAGAGAGGGGGAGAGAGGGGAGAGAGAGGGGGAGAGAGGGGAGAGAGAGGGAGAGAGAGAGAGAGAGAGGGGGGGGGGTAGTGGGGATGAAAAAATGAACATGGTATGAATCAACATGAATATGCTACGAGCCAGCATGACAAAATCAATGCTACGTTTTGGCAGTAATCATCACTTTGAGTATTTTGTTTCTCTTCTTAGACATTTACTTTTTGAATTCTAAAAAAAAAAAACATCTCAAAATTATTTAATTCAGTTAATAAAATCAAAGTTAGGTGTATTCACACAAACATTATTTTTATTTTGTTTTAGGTGCATTCAATTGGGTATTCCATCCATTTAGTATATTAGTTTCAATCAATCTTCAGACATGATGCCTTTGCTTAATACAAATTAAACGTGATGTGGAATAGGAAAAGAGACTACACATGTACATCAATGATGTCAAATGCGTATTTTATGAAAGTAAAACCAAACAAATATTCCCAAAGTTTATCTCTTCTTAACAAATAAAACATTGTTTTGTTCGAAAAATATCTGCAAATGAGTAGAATGAAAATGGAAAAAGTTCTGTTAAAAATTCAACTCACCATGGTCTTGTACTTTGACTCCCTCCTGAAAAAAAATGGAGAATAAAATACAACTCAGCATTTGAGAAATGATAACTCGGTGTATGAGAAATATTTCAACAATGTCATCTACTGTGATAGGGCCAGCAATTAATATCTATTATATTGGAAGAACAACTGACTTCATCTCTTATGAAAAATGAGACAAACTATTTTGAACGATCAGAAATGCATTATGCCTTCCCCCCCCCCCCAAAAAAAATAGCTTTCAAAACAAACGATGCAAACCATATGTTTGACAATTATTGTAATAAAATGGTTAAAACAACAAAAAACACACGACTATCGCCTTGGATGCCCAATTGCTCCAAAGGTACAGCTTGTGTGGATAGTTCATACTAACGCCGTCATCAAAGTATATATCATTTGTGTATTAATTTGAACTTGGCTTCAATGCATCAGGACATTTCCTGAACAGGTTTGTACTTTGCAAATGGTCAAAAATTCTCCTTGCGAAAGATGTTGGACTCATTCCATTTCAGTGTGATATTAATGCAAGGTGTGTTTGAACACATTTAGCGTGTCTTGTTTATGATATGTGATATGCTTTGCACACATCACATCTCAAGAACATGAAAGCTGGCAAAATGCATGACCAATACGTACTCAGCCTCTTCAGCTCAGGAAGTTTTAAGATAATTGTTGAGCATATAGCAAATTATTGCAGATCTTGTACAGTTTTTTTTCTGTTTGTATCTCTCTATCATTTGAGCATGTGAAATTGAGCAAGATTAGTATGTATTAAGTACATGTCTTCTTGCTTTTTCCCTTGTTCATTACCCCCTCGATGAGAGGAAAATGAGTTTAATATGATCACCCATTTCTTTCAAAATTGATACTTCTTTAAAAATTTTATTTTTCATTACCAGTAGCCTTTTTTGAGGAAAGAAAAAGCTTTCGATCTCTACACATTCTTAAAAACATTTGATAAGATATCCCAAATTACCGGTAACATAAAATAGTCTGAAACTAGTTAGCTCACCTGAACTTGTGCATTTGGATCAATTTGGATTCCTGAACGAGGAGAGAGAAAGGAGTCATTTATCAATAATTTCACAACACTTATCAAGCAAAACTTATATTGGAAAGACTGTGTATACAATAAATATAGATATGACAGCTGAATACAGGATATACAGAACATATGTATTCTATCATTTTCTTCTAAATTTGTCTATAAAAGTGGAATTACAATGTCCATAAGAAGCAATTGAACAATGTTAGGAAAATGCCGATGATTATTTTTATTAATTGTAGAATATCAGCAAAAATCTACCATTAAAATCAGCAAAAAATAGCTAATACTGTATGCTTGCATGGGTTAACAAAGATTTGGGAATTTGCATTTCAGAACATGAATTAATACATGAGCACATCGGAATGGATACAATACATGATGAATTATGGCTACTTCACACTTTGGATAAGCAATGAAGCATGAGTTAGTAATATAACAAGAGCTGTTATTGTACGATGGATTAAAAGAATGTTGGCTTTACAAAAGAAAAGATAAAACGAAATAATGCGACATTTGTATTAGTGAGACAGTGGATGAGTTAATGAGAAAATTAGTAACACTCTCCTTCAACCAAGTAATCTACACACACAATATTTGAGGAAAAAAAGTATCCACAGAAACACACAAAAAATAATCCCCTTCTGGCTCTGTACAAACGATATGAGTCTGATAGATCAGCAAAAATACAATGTTTAGACCGAAGGATTAAATCTAAGAAACATGATATGAAATATGCATTTTATCAAAATGTATCACATGAATAATTACTAATATCATAGTACAACCAGGTATTTTACTTTTAAACAAGGTTTGAAAAAACAATTTTATACATTTAATTAGGAAAGAGGAAAATTTAATGTCTTTAATACTGAACGTTCATCAAAAATATGGGACATGTACATGTGTATAGAAAAGGAAACTACACAAACAGTGTTGAACATACATGTATATTGCACACACAAACTGTTATCAGGTTATTAGTGTAAGTATAAATCTGAGGCACAGGCCTATAAAAGTATTTGCTCTGCACACGTTAACTGTGAAATTATTGATTTAATGATCAGTCAAATATTGATAGAGAACATGCATGCATTACACATGGAGATAGCCATTGTGTGTGTAATGTAGTGGAGATTTACAGAAAGTTAACAGTTAACAACTAGGAGATTTGTTGCATTCAATCGTAAAACAGGTACAATAACACTGAACCAGAGGCAAGCCTTTAAATAGAGGTGGATTTAATTGAATTTAACCGCAATCTTTCTCATTCAAGTCTCTTTTTTAACAAAGTGAGGTAGTTCTAAGCACATTAAGGTTTCATAACCTATTCTAAAACTGTTTGGGTCCTTAAATTTCAAGGATACATGTACCGTATGCCATTATTCATATGTTTCATGGTATTGAGTACAAAAGCTGTGACATCATCAACATCTATTTTTAGAATTTCTCAATTTTTTCTGAGTATTGGCTGAGATACGACCATCTGAAAAAATATATGTCCTATGGGAACTCAGTGTTATAGTGCTCTGGTTCCTAATGTTATGAACCAGAGTAATTGCTATTCGACATTCGGACATTATTTTTGATGCTCTTCCGGAAAATGAATAAAAAATTGAGAAATTCTTAAAATAGATTTTAGATGATGTCACACTTCACCACTCTATTACTCCTAAATAAAGATCACTTTGGTGATAGAATAAATATCTACTCACATGCATCATATTCGATGAAAGATACTCATAATGTAGCCAGCAATGTTTTCTTTAATTTGACACATTGATCCATAAAATCTGGCCACAGTGACCTAAGCATGAGCAAATTTTCTCTGACTCATGTCAAATTTGCCTCTGCCCAAATTCGGAATAAAATGAATGTTCAGAGCATGGAATAATCCCCATCCAAGTGAATTGACTCGTAGGTGATGAAAGCAACTAATGAACACCATTTATTCCAAACTTGGGCTGAGGCGATTAAAACAAAAATGGCCAGTGTTCGGTCATCTGTAATCAGATTTTAATGAGCACGCATGGCATTAACACTATGAACATGACTGACAAAGAAAGCGGACAAAATATACAGTTCCTCAGGTAGACAAAGGAACATCCCTTCACTGCTATTATGTAAAAAATATGTAGAACAGGTGTCACATGCATATTCACCTGTTCTACACATTTTTACATAATAGCAGTGAAGGGATGTTCCTTTGTCTACCTGAGGAACTGTATGTTTTGTCCGCTTTCTTTGTCTGTCATGTTCATAGTGTAATGAAGACATTCTCAACTATCATACCACTACAATATATTTCAGCAATTGTACTTGGTCTTAATGATATAAGGGGTTGAATACAGGCATCCTTCTTCATTGGCACACATTGAGTGATTTCAAGTTGGGTGTTTAGGGCTGGTGTTAGTGTTTAATAAACACTCACATCGAAATGAAAATTAGCTGGTGTTAAGACTTTGACCTCTAAATATCATCAACTTCCGGCAGCTAGTGTTATTGATTTTGCAAAATTGTTGTCTGCTGAACCGACCCTTGTGGCTGGTGTTAATATTTTATGTACAAATGTCCTGTTCACTAACACTAGCCCCTAGGGATTAAGCAAATGTTGATTTCCAGGTGTTAGTGTTGTATCGCACAACAGTCAACGCATGAACGACGCTAATAATATTGTTTGATGATCTAATAAAAATATGTGAAACAGGTCCTTTACTATGAGATTCATACATTCTTTTGTGTAAAATTAGTTACTGTATAAGTCCAGAGAAATAAATGTAAATTATTCTGTGCTTTTTATGATATCATTATTTTTTTTGTAATTCATTTTTAAATCATCGTCGTGAAATTAAGTCTGTGTGTCTGTGGTGTTAAGCTATCGATATTAAAATCGGTATCGGCTCTTAATTTCATCAGCAAATTTTTAGCTCGATTTAAGAGCTCTTGACTGCTCTAAACAACACTAACACCCAACTTAAAAACCACTCACTGTGTACACATGTTAACGGTTACAAGAGGTGACCAAAAAATTTACAAATAAAACAAATTAGCACTTCAAAAAGTGAGAAGTTGAGAAATAACATGGCCCGTATGAAGTACATGTATGTTAAAGGAGACCAAGGCTACGACCAAGACTAAGAAAAGGAACACTCAGATAAATTCAATGTTAGAATTCTTCCCACAATTACTACAAGTACAAAGAATAGTATTCTAATGGTACAAACAAAAGTTAGTACAATGCACTAGATTTACAGAATAGTACACATTTCTTTCCACACAATCAAATGTAAGAAAACTTTCATGCCCATCAAGGCTCGTTCAGGTATGATGCAGGAAAGCGCTGCCAGAATGCCGCCGCTTTTTTTTTTTAAATGTGTAAATTGCGCGCAACAAAGGCCGTGTGTGCCACCGAGATCTGTGTTAGGCCAAATAACAAAAATAATGTGTTTCTCATCGGGACTTTAAAAAAAAAGGAGGAGGTGGGGCATTATTATTTACTATTTTGCCATTTTTTTAACAAGATGACTGCCATGCTTATTATAGTTAAGCCTATTTATTCACAGATATTGTGCTATCTGAGTATTCTGATGCAATGTATGACAAAACAAATAATTTGTTTCACTTTAGAAGCTATTTATTTAAAACAAAATGTACATGTATATCACAGGCCTTTTCTTTTTTGTAGCTTTTTTTCTTCTGAATAGTAAAAGGTTAAAAACAAGGAGGCAGTGGCCAAAAAGGAGGCGGGACGAGAAAAAGACTTCTTTTTTGTTGTTTGGTATTGTTATATGTAGATACAGAAATGTGAAGCGTATTATACTTTATGTCATGCAAGAATCGCCACAGGTTCGCTGCGTCATATCCGAACAAGGCTTCAGAAAGAAATTGATTATCTAACATATCCACAAAATGACAAAACTATATACTATGTGCAGTGTATGGGATAAAATTCAGATCACAAAAGGTATGAAATAGAGTGATTAATAAAACATTAGTGAATTAAATATTGAGGTATACATGTAGGGTGTCTACATCTAGACCTGTTAAGTGGATCAAGATTTCTGAAGAGTGCAAAGGAAGTAAAGAAGTCTACTGGAACATCCCAAACTCGATGTAAGATATTGGTAGGAAACCACGCGAGATGACAGAAGGATATAGATCTCAGGATACAGTTACTTCATAAAGATTGTAGTTATTGGTCCGAAGAGAGAGTTGGAATATAAACTGTGTCAGTAAATACAACATACATGTAGGTGTGATGATGGAAATTGTAGATTAGATTAGATCAGTCACTCAAGAGAGAGTTCACCTTTGTTTTAGACGTATTTTCCAAACACTTCCTGTCGGATATCCTGAAGCTTTTGGCCATAGTCATCGTCCCTTTCTTGGTCAGCCTGTCTGTAGTCATTGCCCCTTTCCTGGTCAGTTTGTCCATAGTCAAGGTCACTTTCCTGGTCAGCCTGGCCATAGTCATTGTCCATTTCCTGGTCAGCCTGATCGTAGTCATCTTCCCTTTCTTGGTCATCCTGGTCGTAGTCATTGTCTCTTTCCTGGTCAGCCTGGCCATAGTCATCATCCCTTTCCTGGTCAGCCTGGCCGTAGTCATTGTCCATTTCCTGGTTATTGTCGAAATCAACATGCTGTTCCTGTTCTGCTTGGTTCTCCTCCTGATCATAGTCCATTCCATCCTGCACCTCTCCGTCTTCGTCAAAGTCCGCAACCTGTTCAATCTCATTTCCCTGGTCGTCCATAGGAATGGCTCCTCCATCTGCCTCTTCCCCGTCATCTTTGGGATCCTCGGCATCGTCTACTTCCGGGCTGTCTTCTCCTCCGTAGTTCTCATCGTTAACGGAAGATTCCTCCTCTTCAGAATAGTCACTGTAAGAGGGTTGCTGTGCCAGTTCTTCTTCATCATCGTCTGAAAACGAGGCATTTTGTAGAAGTTTTCGTCCACCACATCAGGTGAAAACACCATCGAGTTTTAACGACATCCACAAGTTTTCACCAGGAAGTCCCAGGAATTCGCAACACATTAAAGTTTAACGGTATGTGTGTATCGTGTACAGTTGGGTTTTGTTCAGATTTGGAAGGCATTGCAGCATGTTTACACAGAAGCACAAAGAACGTTCAGAAAAGCGTTTCATCCACCAGTTAATGCAAAAGGGGGGGGGGAGCAGCAGGAAGCATAATAAATGGGGTGAAAAAGGGGAAGCAAAATAATAGGGAGTAAAAAAAAAGCAAGCAAATTAATTTGAGGGAAAAGCAAACAAATCAAAGGAAATCATTTTTAAAAAACTAAAATGATTAAAAATAGAAAGTGCATCCAGTAAAATCAATTTTGTAATCTCAACTGAAATATGAGGTCATGTATATAGTTTTCAAATCTACTGCAAGTATATGCACCGCAAACTGCCAGTTCTATACATTATTAAAAGCAAACATTCAAAATTTAGGCATTCTGAAGACTGGATTATTGTTTGGTTAAACATATTTATCAGATACCTAACATCAACTGTCATAACATGTATGTTCTATGTCCATGTATTTAAATAAAATATTATCAAACACAACATACAACAGTAAAATTACTCTGTTCTGAAACAATACATATAATAAAATAACCATAGGAAGACTTGAAGTTGAGGATAAACACAAATTGATTAATGGAAGAAGAAAAAAAAGAAATATTCCAGAAAAATCTAGTTAATTCATTAACACTTTGTAGTTAAAGTGCTATTACACAAAAGTGTGATAAAATGGCGCAAAGATCAGTCACACTACACATAATTTTACAAAAACAGAGGAGAAACACACCAAAGTCGTGAAGTAGTACAACCATTTGAGCCTTTTAAGGCTATACTGAACTGATGAACTTCCTGCCTTAGTTTATGCCATTTATTGCACAGCGCCATCTTATGGTCATTTTGCCAACAGTGCGTAACCCAATAACTAATTCTTACATCGCAGACAAAGGAATCCATGCAAGAAACAATGGAGCAGCTGGGGAAACAGCGAGTTACAGAACCACACTGCTTCAGCTGACCTGAGATGGCACTAGGGGGGATTTTGGGGGTAGTGCTTTTGGTATATTTTCAAACAAGCCACATAAACCAACTTTTCCTTTTTGAAATGGCAACATTCATCTGGGGAATGTTTCACAAAGACTAAGATTAACTTTAAGCTGGACTTAACTATGGCAGGCCGTTCATGCCATTAGCTCATCTAACCATTCCTGGCATTTGTTTCTCAAGGGATGTACAAATAGTTGATGCATATCTACAGAATTTACCTTTTTGGATAGTTCATTATTGAAGGAAAACATATTATCTAAAGCTCATAATTGAGAGATCAATGGTAAGAGCAAACAGTGGCATGAACGGCCTGTCATATATGTAGTTAAGTCCAACTTAAAGTCGATCTTAGTCTTTGTGAAAGACCCCCAAGCTTTATATTTGTATGCTTTTACAGTGTTTTGATAAAATTTCATGCATTTCATAAAAGACTGAAAAATAAAACATACTGAATCTTCTAGTCAAAATATTTTGTATACAATATACTAAAAAGAAAAATACAATAAAAAAAAAGATTTTGCCTTTTACTACGCAAAGCAATTTCACTATAATTTGAATTCAATCTATATTAAACGACATATCAGTATTTGAAAAGGGACCCCCAAAATGCAGTAATATTTGCTTAATCTGGTCATGCTTATCATGTACATTTAGGATGAAACTTTTTTAAGTGGATAAATGAAAACATGTAAGGACAGAATCTGTTAAGACTGATGGAATCCTAAATCTGATCGATTCCAACACAATTAAATGAAACAAAAAACTTAATAATGGCTGGATGCTTGTTAGTATATTTAACAAATTCAACAACCTAAACTAATGACAGGACAAATCAAGAGGATGCATGAAAAGCATTAAAAGGAGACCAATCGCAAACAAATCTTGTTACTCTCTTTGTAGGTTTCAAGCCCTCAAAAACTAATCTTTAAAATCTATCTGCGGTATCAAGATGAGTTTATGATAGTATGTGCAAAATTTGAAATGAAAATTGACTGAAATTTTGCTAATAAATTAATATTTTGAAAAAATTGTCAATCATGGTTTTTACCAAATTTTGGTCCATTTATTAGTTTTCAGCTTTTCATCATGCTAATCCCTGCAATACCCTTTAAAGTTTAAACGCAAGAGGAATGTGGCACATACATTGTGAAGGAATGATGTACTCACATTAGTTTCAAGGGGAAAAGATTGTATCATGTATATTCATGTTATGGAATATTCCCCTCAAACTTTAATATCAATTTGTTATAGCCCATGGAATAACTCATTAGATTGATTTAGAACACTTTCAATAGTTGAGGTTTTCATAAGGTGTAGTTTGATATTCTTTGATAGTCTGACAAAGTTCAAAGGAGTGGATAAAAGATTGCCTGCCCAATTCTGAGATTGGAAGAGGCTTTAAAACCACAATGTTCTTTGTTATTTGGGATATTTTAGTAGCGCTTAAAAATTCATATACAAATTTTTTTGCGATTGGTCCCATCTATAAAGCTGGTTAGAAATCAAAATATAAGTTAGCATATGCAGCTAGCTAGCTAGCTTGATGAGGACCGGCGGGAATGGTGATTGAAAGTACCTTGCTGTCCAGGGTCGATGTCGCCGACCTCCAACCTGTCATCATCACCCTCGTCGTCCTCCTCCTCCTGGAGTACGATCTCTCCTTTCACATTCTCCCCTTCTTCTAACTTTCCAACCTCGGATAAGCTACTCTCTTCGGCTCCATCTTCTTCTACTACATCACCTGGTGTTGTTTTCAGGGTGGGGGTGTTGGTGGGGGCAGTGGGGGTAGGGGATGAGGAAGGATTCGATGAGACATAACTATTACAGGTACAGTACATGTGCATCTTCAAAGACACAGTGTAATACATAAACAGTCAAACCTGTCTGTAGCGACAGCCCAAGGGAAACACAAAAAGTTGTCTTTGTTTGGAACCAGCAACTTTGAACATTTCGCCAGTATGACGATACACTTCGGTACTCTACAATACAAGTTCACTACATTTAAGATCCTGGGGGTGTTTCACAAAGAATAAGTTCAAAATTAAGTTGGATTTAACTATGGCAGGTCGTTCATGCCATTAGTTCCTCTAACTATTCCTGACATTGGTTTCTCAAGGGACATACAAATCGTGGTCGCAATTCTATAGAATTTATATTTTTTGATAGTTCATTATTGAGGGAAAAAAATGTTGTCTAAAGATCATAATTGAGAGACCAATGGTGAGAGCAAACAGTGGCATGAAGGGCCTGCCATATAAGTCCAACATAAGTTGATCTTAGTCTTTGTGAAACACTCCCCTGAAACTGTTTTACGTTTAGACTAAGTAAAGAGAGTGGTCAAAATTATTTCTCTTAGAAGGACTACGAGAAATATTCCTGGGAGTAAATTTTCAATAAAAGACTTCTATTTTTATTCAATGATATACATGTTGGTAAAACAGAAATAAAAATAAAACAGGGAGAAAAGAAACAAAGAAACAAAGAAATAAAAAATAACGAGGGGCGGGGG
>BEXV01000468.1:126192-140023 GCA_003118195.1 Hemicentrotus pulcherrimus | reverse complement strand
CTTTGGGTGTGCCTAAAATGTATTGACTATTGCAGTCCTGAGTCTAAAGAATAAAGGAATTCAGATTGTGTGTTCTTTTATGGTATTTTACAACCTGGCCATATTTTTATGGTAGTGCTGTAGCCGAACCGCCGAACCGAACGGAAGTTCGCCATACATGGCACTTCCAAACCGAATGCAAAGGACTGATTTGGATGTTCGGCAGAAGAAATAAAACGTTTTCGCAAGCTAATAAACTTGTAATTTTTTACCTAATTTTCATGTCATGACTGCTCAATTTATGTTGACTTTTTTCCCATTTTGTGATTTATGCCTATTCAGTGGTGGGCGCAACTTCACTGGTGCCATTTATATGTAAATCCCAAATCCTGACCTCTGCTACATCGCGATCGCAAGCCATAAACAAGAATACATGTGTGTGATCTAGGCGCTGATCAAAACAAGTTCAGCTCAAAACTATTCAACAACAACAAAAATATTTTAATTGTAAAAATATCGGACAAATTTTACAATGTAAATAATGAAATAAATATATATTATAGTATGGAATTTATTTATTCAGGAAAATATTTGCTGGTCGGGCCCGGCCGGCCGCCGTGGCTATCTGCTTGCTATTATATTACCAGACCCCGAACCGAACATAGCGTCTGACTTACAGCACTATTTTAAGGTGATACTAACACTGCACTTGCAAGTATATGTACTCACTGACACTATAACAAGTATCTGTTTATAGAGCATAAATACTGCCTCTATCAATCTCTACGTGTGAATATCATAGTTTAATAAAAACAAACAAACAGGGTTATAAAAAAACGAAAATGAAATGCCATATTTTGGATATCCACATTCAATATTCACTGAATTATTGTCAGATAGAAAATTTTACCTTAAAATGGCACATTTAGAATTAAAATTTAAAAAAAACTTATCTTGTATTTTGGTAGCAAAACTGTATTTCAAGAAAACTCACACTAAATACCAATTCTTACTTGCTACGTACATGATCAACTCTTAACCAATTTTTTCCAGACATTTTCTTTCACGATGCAACTGCATGATCAAGGGGGTTTTTCACAAAGATTTTAAGGCAAACTTTAACTCTAAGATGGACTTGAAAATTATATTCAAAAGCGAAAATTGAAGTATTTTAGACTTTTAATGAATTCCACATCAAGAACACGAAATCTTCTTGATAATAAATGATATGTATGATTTGAATCAACATTTTATGCCTTTTAAAATATTTTCATAGATGCTAACAGCATTCCGTAATTGTTAAGTCCAACTTTAGGGTCTTTGTGAAACACCCCCCTCATGAAAGACAGCCATGAGACAATGACTTTACATATTGCAATAAAAGGCCTGCAATTCAATCATATTTTGCAGATGGTTTATCAAATTACGAAGCTCAAAATATCCCTCTAGAGAGCCTGAATCACAAGCATGCCACATGAATGCCACTTGAAAAGGAAAGCAGATTGAGAGTAGGGTCTGAGTCTATAGGATATAAAACCAACACCCTACTTGTTGTCTGGCATTTCTTAATTATACATCAAACACCCGTTTCAATTAACATGTGCGAAGATTGAAGGGAAATCCAACCTTAATTATAACAAACAACTTTAAAAGAAACAAGAGAAATCAGAGAAGCAGGCTTGCAAAAGTTTGAACAAAATCTGACCCCCAAAAAAGGGAAAGTTGTGAATTCTTGAAAGTTGTAATCACTATACATATGGAAACTTCAAATTGGCTGAATCAGTTATTTTACTTTGATTTAGAGCTGGACAACTTTCCCATTTGTTCCCAACACACAAGATGAAATTGAAATGTCATTTTTATTCAACATGTTTGAGTCAGGACTGTCTTTTCTTTTTATGATATACTCTCCATTATATGATTTTGATTAGTGCACCAAGGGTGAAGGCACTTGGGAGAAAAACAGAAATTAGCAATATTTTTGTACTTGGTGAATGGGAAACTTATCTGTCCATTTGTCATAATCCACTGAAAAAATTGTCAACTTGAGATTTGGTAACTTTTAATAGTGATCTCATATTTCACAAATTCACAGCTTTTTTATCATTAGGTCTGGTTAAAAATTAAAAGTTCATACTTTCGCCATTCAGTTTCTCTGATTTTTCATCTTTCATTGACACATAATATTACGAGCCTACGGGTTGGATCGCCTTTTAAATACAATGCAGAACTTGTCTGATTGAGTAAATATTGAATATGAATTGATGCAAAAGCACACACAGCACTTTTTGCCTACAGCAATCTTTTCAATGGAATTGAATTTAAGGCCCACAATCTTTAAAGTTTAGTAAGCCATGGAAAAGAAGACATAAATCACAGGATTTCTTTGGTTTGTTTTGTGTGAACAAGGCTCATGTTTGATGCAGAGGAATAAATGGATAAATGAGGTGCGTTCTTACCAGCCTGAGGAGCCTGCACTTGCCCTTGGTCAAACTGTTGTACATCCTCCTTCTCCGCGTCACTCAACTGACTATCGTCGGCTTCTTCATTCTGCTGTCGAGGGTCCTCGGCGTTTACCTGCAAAATGGATTGAGAATTGGTTTTAAAGGGATTCAGTGTCTTTGCCTCAGATTCTAATCAAAATCCTGGATTTAGCTCATGCTGCAATCATAATAATAAATCTTTAGGTCATACATGACTCCTATGACTTTTACAAGCCAATCGCCTGTCTTATTATCAAGATATCTATGATTGTAATTAGAAATTTCGGAATTTGTTTTCCTAACAGTTTTTATGACACTACAGTCTATTGGGGAAAATGACTATGGTAAAACCGGTCACTCAAAGATTTTTTTTACTTTTTTGAGGCACTTCATGTTCATTTTGAAGCGCAAGTTTTTAATGGGCTTCAATATTACCCTATCACAGACACTGATAACACGTGGGGCCATACATCTCAGATTTAACATTGTTAAACGATACCTTTAAGAGGTTCATGTAATATGGTTAATAAAACAAAATAGATCATGATCCTCCAGGAGCTGATTAAACAGAGCTGAGCCCCCAACCCCCTCCCACCCTCCACACAAAAATACACAAGTTGAGTCTTCGTCTGCCGTATATTATGAAGCTACAGGCTTTTAAATGATTTTTTTATTCATCACTTCAAACAAAAATTTGATTTGGAGATGTTAAAAATAAAATAAAAACTTTATTTCATCATAAAACTTACAAAGGTAAACTGATATACATGTATAATTATAAATGTTCATATATTATATGGGTTACTGCTTCTGTACACATTTTTCCCTCGCTTTTTCCAATGCAAAGATTAAATGAAGATCTGAACAAAATCGATGTACCTTTCCTTCTGCATCACACAAATATCATCCTGCAGGGAATCCATGTGATAACAATTAACATTTCACACCCGAAACTATTTGACAAAACCAAAACCAAAACATATTAAACACTTGAATTCGAGAATATAATCCAACTCTACCATTGTTGCGTGGTGTTTATTCAAGAATCACATCATTTTTGCAAGCTACATAAAGACACGTTCAGATATAACACGTTAAACCGTGGGGGGAAACAAAAATGAAAGTTTACTGAGCTCTGTGATATAAGATACAGAAATATGAATCATATTACACTTGACGTCATCATAACAAAAAAATTGTCATTTTCTTTTGCGGCATCATATCTGATTGAGGCTTAATACACAACAATAATGACCATAGAAGAAATGTACATGAATATTCATAACCTGCATATTTATGAATATTCAAAATGCATATTCATGAATTTGTAACTATGGAAGTCAGAGGCAAGAGAAAGGACAGATCAAGGCTTAATATACAACAATAATTACTATATAAAGAATGTACATGAATATTCACAACCTGCATATTCATGTATTTGTAACTATGGAAGTCAAAGGCAAGGGAGAAAGGACCGACTCACCTCTTGTTTTCCTTGATGTCCTTGGTCTACTTCGATATCGTTGGTTTCTCTGTCAACCTGGCCTTGGTCTGGCACCACCTGGCCGGGGACCTGGTCCTGCTTCTCTCCTGGCTGCTGCTGTTCTCGGTTCAGGAACATCTCCTGCTTTTGGCCCTCGTCTTTCTTTGTCTCTGGGTTGGCCTCCATCTGAACTGGGCCTGGGTCTGCTTGATCTGTGATTGGACAGGGGAATCAAAAGTACAGTCAAACCTGCTTTAGTGACCACCTGTCAACCAAGACCACCTATCTACAAGGACCACATTTTTTTGTTTCCCTTATAAATGGTTTCTCATTGAAAGTGTTTCCCTTGGGCGGTCGCTGTAGACAGGTTTGACTGTACATGTATGAGCAACATCGCTTTACAGTACTTATTGAATATTCAACACGGTCACCAAGTAGTGTACTAAATGTACAAATGTAGGCATAGAGGACCCTTGTATAAACACTTTTGTATTAAACTAACAATGCTATCCTGTGTAAATAAAATGACAAAGTCAAAATAAAAGAAAACATAAATACTTGGTACTTGTAAGTTGGGCATTCCATGAAAATGTACATATATATTTAATATTTATACTATATGAGAGCAATCTCAGAAGCCTCAATCAGTAGTGATAACTCAATTTTTAAAGTTCATAGCTTCCTGATGCACTGTTTCAGTTAATCCAGCAGATGTCTTCATTACAACAATAACAAAAAAAAAACAACAAAAAAAAGACTAGAAGATAGACTATCCATTCACAGTAAAACTCATTACAATATTCTGCAGCATAATAGACACAAATTAATCATAAAAAGGAAGGGCTAAACAACTTCAAACTATTACAGAGATTAAAAGAAACTATGGCTTGCCTAACCTAACAACAAGTTATGCAATACAAATATTTATAGATTTACGCATTAAATTTGATTAAATTACGAAAATGGCGAAAATTACATATTAGACAACCCATTATAGATTAGATAATTGGTTTACCTGGCTGTTCCACTTGTTGTTCACCCTCTTGCCTGTAAAAAGACAGAAACAGAAAGATATGAGATGATTGGACATACAATGTTGACACAGGCATCAGTTTGTTACACGTTCCCTGGAAATATGAATGATGATACAACAACAACAAACAAAATACCAACAACAGTAATAATATAAAAGCAATATTACTACTAACTAACTACAAAACCAATTGTTATGTCTTCTATCAACTGCATCACTTAGAACTTATTATTCAAAACAGAAGATGATAATCTAATGTATACATGCATGAATTCTTCTGAATTCATTCATTAAAAAAAAAAAAATTGTTTCATATTTGCTCTTTGATGGGTTGCTAATGGAAACAAAGTGTTACCCAAATTATTCTGGCATTCAGCCCTTACCTTTGCTCCTCTTTTTCTTGTTGTTCAATCTGTTCTTGCTGTTGCTGCTGGTATTGTTGCTCGTAGAGCATGTGTTTCTGCTGTGGTTGGTCTGGTTGTTCTGGCTGCTGTGGTTGCTGGGGGATTTGTTGCTGCTGAATATATTGTTGTTTTTTCTGCATCCAAGCGAGTTGTTGAGCATTTAGACCATTCTGTGGTTTAAAAAAAGTCATGATGACCAACAATTTTCAGTCTACACGACACTTTCTCCTACAACGATTGCTTGGTGTCAATTTCCTACTCTAAACTTAACCCTGGACCAACACTAGCCCCTAACACTAACCCTTACCCTAAAACTAACCTAAAACCCAACTGTAACCTTAACCTGTAACCCTACCCCTTTGACAAAATAAAACCTGAAAGAATTGATAGGTCATCTGATTGTTCATCACATACATGTAAGAACCATGGGCTGCATGCGACGAGTCAGTATTCAGACCACATCTGAGCATTTTACTTTAATATTAGGCAGACTTTAAGGTGGGATACTCACTGATAAGCATCGTTACGTCACATTGATAATCCAAAATAATGTGCAATTAAAGCGTCAGGTGAAATGTGAGCTAAAATAATCGTGCACAGCTTATGACTGAGTATGAAAACCATAAAGGTCTGCCAATCAGGACCGTCAAAATAATCGGCTATAGTCTGCTATGGAGCTGTCTTAAACTTGGGGTAAAATACTTTGCCGAAAGCTACAATTGAATACCAAAGTTGACTAAGTACTTTATGTAAATATTATATATTTCTGACTCATGACTTGATTTGAATACCGCCCAGGCTTCCCAGAAGATAAAATGTTTCCTAAATACAGGGTCTTTTCATAAAATAGAGAAAGTGGAATAGAACTCGATTTCATTGCACTTATGCTGAGTGCAATTAAAACTGAAACCATCAATTTCTTTAAAAGAAATTTCCTTTTGTATTTTTGATGTTGCTGTTTCTTATAAGCAAATACAAAGTTACGTGGAATATAGATTATAAATATTGACATAAGGATAAAGCACTTTATCATGGAATCCTGACCTGTTGTTGTAGCACTTGTTGTTGTTGATTTTGTAACTGTTGTTGCTGTTGCTGTTGTTGTTGCTGTTGTAGAAGTTGCTGTTGTTGATTGAAAGCCCCCTGGTCAATTTCTGGAACCACCTGCTGCTCTCCAACCTACAAAGAATTCATTTTTAAAATGAGACTAATTAGACTGAAGGTCACGTACATGATGGTACTCTTGAGTTCTGGTACGCGTAGTACTACAAATTCAATCCAATCTGATCTTAAGGTACTGTATTAGTTTTCTATTGACTTTGTGATCAAAATGGCATTTTAGGGCAGTTGCTTAACATGCGGTATATAGAAATTAAAAAAAATTATAGAAATTATTTTAAAAACGTGTCTGGTGAGAAAAAAACACGTAATTTGAATGAAAAAACAGATTCCGGGAATGGTTGGCAGCTCTGCATACTTAGCACATATGGGTGAATTTTTTCATCTTCTTTTTCTTGTGCATAAATAAATAATCTCCACACACACACAATCTAAGTGGAGAGAAGTAGGGGAGACACTGCAGATCAAACCTAGATGTGTTTAAGAACTGCTACTGTGATAATAATATTCAGTTCTTGTATAGCGCATAATACGTTATGAAATAACATCCTACCAGGTACCCATTTACCTCACCTGGGTTGAGTGTGGCAAATGTAGATTAATGTCTTGCCAAAGGACATTAGTGCCGCGGTGGGACTCAAACCGCGGACCTCGTGATCCACAGTCTGGTGACTTATCCACTCGTCCACGACACCTCTACCGAGAGATCAATACTCTAGCATGCACTTACCCCTGCTTTGGACACGTTGCCCTCACTCACCCTCTGTCCTTGAGGAGCCCCGCAGGCTTTGTTGGCCTGCTGGAGGACAAACATCTCGTTGCGGATGCTGTTCAGGACCTGACTGAGCTCCTGCTTCTGCGTCTCACATCGCTGGACCCGGGTGCTTGCGTCCTGCTGGATGGCCAGGATGGCTTGCTCTTTGTCTTGTCCGTCCCTCCGTGATGCCTCCTGTATCTGTTCGTGTTCCGCTCTTAGCGCTCCATATTTAGCTGAAAAGATTTGATTTTTTGTTGTTGTATGAAGCATCAATGCTTTGCTTTGCATTAACAGCTCTGAGTCCTGTCTCACATAATTTGCCTTTGCTCTATCATGAAAGCATATCCAGGAACTTCTGAGCCTAAATTTGAATTAATTTTTTTAAATAATATTTTATTTTCGTTTTTTGTCTTTGTTTCCAAATTACATGTACGCATGATAAATCAAATGTTTGATTAGGAGCTCAAGATGAATCTAAGTGCATGTATTACAAAAAAATATTTTTGATTGGTTTTCTTCTACAAATACACATGAAATACCAAATACAATCAATTGTGAATGCATTTAACTTACTTTTCATGTCCATGAGCAACTCAACTGTCTTAGATGCATTTATCCTGAATTGTGCCTGTTAAATAAAGGGAGATTTACATAAACAATTATATACATGAAGAAACAAAACATATTTCTGCATTCTCAATTGTTACTACACTACAATCAGTCATACTGTACTGTTGTATGTACAGACTATCATTTTTTTAGACCCATACAATCATGTACGGGGTATATCCATCCGCATGTTTTTATTACCCAAAGCAATTTGGAAGCAAATACCTACATGTAAACAACAATATTAAAAACAGAACTTAAATATGTAATTTTTGTAACATACGGTTATTTGTCCAAATGTCAGTTTGAAAGAGTATCACTAAAGAAATGGCCCATGAAAAAGGATTTGTGTACAGTTCAGGTGACTTTTAGCAAATAGTTTTTTTTTTGTGTGTGTTCATTTTTTACATATGGGTCATTTCACAAGACTAAAACCTCATCCTCACAGTATACTACAATGTACGTGTAGTATCTAGCCGTATTTGCTTCATATCTAATGATAATTTGACGAGAAAGCAAGTTAAAAAAGAAAAGAAATCTTCTCATTGCACTGTGTACATTTACTAAAAAACATTTCCCATGCACTCTCATGCTACTCGGGCAGAGTAAACATGAAACATGAAACATGCAGAAACATGTACAGTTCATGAGTACAAGTTTGAGCAAATTTAAGCTCTTGGATTCGATGTGTACTTGTAGTTTAGCTGGTACTGTATCCTATGCCCTTTCGTACATCATTTTGATTTGATTCCATGATAAATACATAGCACAATTGAATACCCTCCCTTCTAGACAGAAATCAGTGTTTGTTATTAGATTTCTACTGAAAAAATGGAAGATTAAATGGTCAAAAAGCTTCGACATAGTAAAGGGTTTAATCCTCATTAAATGTCTCTCTCAACAAAACTCAATATAAAGCCTCTTATTTTTCTTGTTGGTGATAATAGTCTAAAGAGACTGATATGCCGTAAAAACACTAACCAACAACAAGTTGGCTTTTCAAATGAACAATGTACCGGTAGGCTTTTAGGTACAGTAAGTGCTGGTTCATCTTACTGTTCCACTGCAGGTGCAGGGTAAGGCAGTAAACAGCCTGAACTTTTACATCCAAACTGATCAAACTAACATCAAACTGTACAATAACAGATTATCCTTCTCCATGTTTCAGTGCATTTAGGGCATTGTGTTTTGCAAAGTCCCATTGCATACCGTACTTGGAGGACCAAACACACACATGTAATGTATTAAAACATGTACATGTAAAATCAGAAATTTCTCTTTCATTGAGTTACATGTGTACTATCAATTAAGTGCCAGGATATGAACATAAAGGACCCAATTAAAAACTAGGCATACATGTATATGGAGTGGAGTCTCCAAGGAGAATAGATAACTAATTTTAAGTACAAAATTTAATTCTTCAAAAATATCAGGCCTCCAATAGAAAACAACATGTTCACACATACCGTTACATTAATGTATTTCATGTTTATGATGAACATTTCCTCTCATATAGATCTAAAAATAGATATTGTTCAACCCTACATATACAGGAATCTATAAAAGGATGCTTTATTATAAATTGAACAACATTATATGTAGTGGCATCTGTGATCAGGGATATCATTCACATGGGCTAAAAAAATAGACATCATTGGCTGGGGGTCCACGGACAGTCCCTGCTTTCTAATGGATTTCAACGTTCAATTTCCATTGGATTTTAATGCTGAAACAAGTTTAACAACAAACAAACATGCGATCATGAACGTTCAAATGAATGTGCACATTATGCACATGATTTTTTGTTTGTTTATCAAGCATTGTTCGGACAGAGAAAACAGACAACAGACAGCAGTGCGAGACGAATCAATCTAAATCCTGCTACATGTATGCAACCGAACCCATAATCTTGAAATCTATGATCGGTTGTTTAAAAAATTAAAAAAGGGTTTTTTTTAACCGTTTTTTTAGAGAAAAAAAATAATAAAGCATTACAAAATTGGGAAATATCAGCCTATTAAATAAAAGAGGGTGCAAGAAAAAAAGTGCGTCTTATACACGAAGATTAACGGTTATATGTACATAATACACACAATAAGAAAAAACTTACCAATGATGAAACTGCAAGGTCTTTGTCTTTCCGCAATGATTCTGAATGAGAATCAACTTCATCTTTTAAAATTTTGATTTCCTCCTTTTCTTTGGTGCATAATTCTTTTTCTGTCTTTAAGAGAGTGTTCACTTTATTGGCATCACCTATCTGACTTTGAAGTGCCTCGCTTCTTTTCTCTAGATGAACCTGCATATGATAAAAAATAAAAATAAATACACTGTAAATAGAAACAGAAAATTTTCAACTTGTTTTTCTTTAAAAACACACATAATACATACTATACCTTTAACACAATTTTGAAATCTAATACGTCCGGTACTGATATGAATTTTACATGTGTACATGTATATTCATTATGCCTAGTCACCTTGACAGGGTTGGCGGCAAATACCGTCCGGTAAATAAGATGGGCGTCCGGTAAATATGTTAAAAACAGAAAATATGATTTTAATTCTCTATTTATTGATAATTTTAATTGTTTTTAGCCTCAACAACTGAAAATATTGTTCTGAAATAATAGGCAGTACAACACTCATAGTAGAAACACATACATGTAGTAGATTTATAAAATCCACACTGCATACATGTACACACCCTAACACGTGGCATTTTGTTCATATGCTAATTAATACATGTAGGTATTCAGGAATATGGTAATTAGCAACTGACTTAAAGGGAACCAAAACCTTCATACCTTAAACTTCCAGCTTCCTTATTCCTTGCTCGATTTTGTTAAAATTTTCACTGATTTTATTCAATTATTTTAAACTTTACAATTAGAGTAACTTAGTAAGAAGGTTTTGGTTCCCTTTAATGAAGAACATCATATCTAGATTAGGTGTATATTTGGGATCTTTCTCCTGATTTTTTTTCCAGCATTTCATGATAACAGACATAGACAAACACATAGACAAACAAACACACACACATAAAATTGTACACACCAGAGCAACCATACTCCCCACCATTATGATTATGTTAAAAATTGGACAATCCCTATGAACAAGTGAGTGGAAAAATATATTTCCTGTTATTTCCCGGTAAAAAGTGGTAAATACCGGTAAAAAGCGGTAAATACCGGTAAATACCGCTTATTTCTCGGCGTCCGGGAAATAAGCCTCCGAAGCGGGAAATATGCCAACCCTGCGCCTTGATTTACTGAAACAAATAAAATCCAGAAATGTCATTGACTTGCATAAATTAAAATTCTGTCAATTTAAAAATCTATCACAAACTCTTTGTTAGACAATTAGGCGTCCATACACAGTAGGTCTTCTATACATGCTGGCCGGACGTCTTTGCAATGGCACAATGTGACAAAGATATTTCTAGAACTCTAGATATCAAAGACTCAATGAACAAGCAGGGGCGCTGGTCCAATAATAAGGACTATGTACATGTATGCAGACACATATTTTTTGTGGACGATTCTAATTTCCAATCCCCGCGTTGGTGATGCGAAAAAAACAGATTCCACGATGATGCTCCTGAATGCATTTCACACTTGCTTTAATTTTACAGAGACTTTTAAGCTAAAGACCAGTTATGGTCATGCGATTGCATTGTGAAAGAAACGTTGTGAAATAAATCAGAAAAGGTTGATCGTCTAGCAAATAAGTATTGGTGTGTACTGCAAGGTTCTAGAATCATCAAAATGATCAGAAATTTGGCCTAGTATTTGTAAAGTTACAAACACGCTACACAGAAAGATGTAAATGGGACTATAGGCACACATGCGTGACAGGTGCGGTTATCTCTCACAGACCATAGATAAACTAATTTACCAAATATATCAATTAGTAGGCGTTTTCCGGGCAAATTTGTTATCATCACTATTAGTCAAAACATATTCTTTCACATGATTGGTAATAAGAGTTTCCATTTCATTTTTTGAAATTAGGGCGTTTCCAATACTGGTCTTTACCTTTAAGTAAACAGTGAATAAGGGGTACTTTTTTAACGCGGACTCTGTTTTATGCACTGTCTGTGAAAGTCTGTGAAAATGCAGACATTCCTTATTTTATAGGACGCGATTTATCTGCGTTTACAAGGATATCATAGTCTACATGTACATGTATATCCTTGTTTATGAGGCCAATCCTCTTTCTCGGACCAGTGCCCCTACTGATGAATGATCACATGAAATTGTTTCAACTGACATGAATCATCATCAAATTGAATAAATTGCCTGATCACTCACTCAGTTTGCCAACGGAATGTTGTAGACTTGTCTAGATCTATCATCTAGTTTGTATTTCTAATCATTCTAACACTTGCATGCAGACATTATTTTCAAATTGAGCAGTACGTACATGTAGGGGCGCTGGTCCGAGAATGAGGATCGTCCGCATAAACGAGGATATCCTCATAAACGCGGACAAAATGCGTCCTCATAAACACGGATCGTCTGTTGTTTTCATTGGCGCTCTGCGGTTTAGGGGTTACCGAACCGCCCGCTGGCAATGCCAAATTTGGATTCCCCAGGGGAAACTATCCCTAGTTGACCGTCTACTTTTATGGGTTGTCCCTCTTCCCAAGGATTTATTGCTCATAATGTGAAGGTCTCTGTACAAAGTCAATGTAAAATGCATCAAGAAAATCATCCCGGAATCCGTTTTTTGCATCGCCAATGTGCCGATCAAAAATATGGAACATCTGCTTTTTTGCAGACGATCCTTGTTTTTGAGGATGCATTGGTCCACGTTTACAAAGACGATCGGGTAGCGCACCCAGTATTCGGTCAGACAGCCATTTCTAGAGCTGTAACAATTTTTAAAAACTTGCACAAATCAGGCAGCTAAACAACTTTTCTTAACTCTCAAAATTAAATCAGATATACATGTAGGGCCCCGGAAAGATCTCCAACTTAGCTCGATTCTGGGCAGAAAAATGCTTCGTCTTCTTTCAAAAATATTTTTCTCATCATCATTCTTTAATTTAAGTGACTATAAAATCCTGTTAGAGGAATATTTTTTCGTTCTTTTGATGGGTAGATTGCAAAATAAAAGAGGTAGTCTAAGAATTCAAAATATCAGTGATTCCCCCTTAAGTGACCGAACACACTGGGCACTCTACCCTCTTTGTTTATGAAGACGATCCTTATTCTCGGACCACACCCCTACTGTTGAGTAGGCCTAGAAATCTACAAGTACAATTAGCATTTACTTCAAGAACGAATAATTTCTTCGACTTTGAGTCAATATTACTCTCCCAAACAATCAATCACATTCACACTCACAGCTCACATACAAGTTATATGCAATCACCTTTTTCATAGCCAACTCTTCGAGGGTCGCTGTCATTTCTTGCACTTGTCGCTGCAAAAGCCGGCTTCGTGACGACACATTCCAGTAATTAAAAGCTAAAATACAGATGACCACTAACAGGCCTAGAGTTAGGAATTGTGGTGTGCGACCTGGTCGCCCTCTTGAAACTCCGTTTGCCACCATTTTGTTGATGTTTTTCTCTCCTTTTGGTTGAAGTTTAATCAACATTGACGAGTGTAGTTAATGTGGCGTCCTCTTCACTCGGTTTACGTGGAGTATATTGAACCTAGCAGACTAGTTACATGTAATGTGGTCGAAAAGTCAGCGAAAAGTATGGTAGCCTCTTAGTGTTTTGCTCACTTTTTGTTCGCGGCTACCATAGTGCTCAAGAACTATACCGTCTTTCCAAATAATCCACGAAGGAATATATTTTGTAAGTGTGACTATGGATTGGAAGATTAGTTGGGTTTGCCTGTGACATGTACAACAATTGAGGGGGGGGGGGGGGAGGTAGAGCACTCTAACATAATTGTCTTCCCCACCGGGGGGTGTCGATTTGTATCCGTGGTTTGGGGGGGGGGGGGG